>JAQOTM010000074.1:301306-352350 GCA_029168755.2 Tillandsia fasciculata | reverse complement strand
AAAAATTTCGGCAAATGCAGCCGAAGGCCCAAACAGCTACAAAGTCTCACAGGGTCCATCTGTGGCACTCCTGATGCACCATGGGCCAGACACCAACACTAGGTGTTACACAAAGTGGATTCATCGGAAAAGTTGCATGGGGAAAAACCAGAACACTACATCCTCCCCTACAAGGAAAAGTTTCGTCCTCGAAACAAAATCATACCTCAGCTGGGGCCTCGAACAAGTAGGGGTAAGCATCCATCATCGCTGACTCCAGCTCCCAAGTAGCCTCGCGCTCATCATGACTGCTCCAGGGAATTGTTTGGCTGGCTGCGCTGCGCATCTCTAACCTCCGGTCCAAAATCCTCAGCGGTCGCTCGACGTAACTCAAGTCCTCGGCGATCTCCAATGGGGCAAAATCGATAATGTGCGACGGGTCAAACACATACCTCCTCAGAGTCGATACATGAAACACATCGTGTGACACCTGCTAACCTGGGAGGAAGTGCAAGCCTGTAGGCAACTGGCCCTATGCGCTCCAACACCTCGAAAGGTCCAATATAACGAGGGCTCAGTTTCCCACGAATACCAAATCTCCGAATCCCCTTCGAAGGCGAGACTTTCAAAAAGACATGGTCGCCCACCTGGAACTCTAAGTCTCGCCGTCGAGTATCAGCATAACTCCTCTGTCGACTCTGGGCAGTCTCGAGATGTCGTCGTGCCAATCTGACCTTTCCTCTGCCTCAAGTAGTAGATCAGGACCCAAGGTCTTCTTCTCACCCACGTCACTCCAATATAGGGGTGACCGACACTTGCGTCCATACAACGCTTCAAACGGAGCCATCTGAATGCTCGCTTGATAGCTGTTGTTGTACGCAAACTCAACTAATCCCAAGTGTCGGTACCACCCTCCTCCAAAGTCTAGAACGCAGGCTCTCAACATATCCTCGAGGGTCTGAATCGTGCGTTCTGACTGTCCATCAGTCTGTGGGTGGAAGGCTGTGCTAAACCGGAGCTGTGTCCCCAAGGCTGTCTGTAAACTCCTCCAGAAATGCGAGACAAACCGGGTCTCTATCTGATACGATGGAAACGGGTACCCCGTGCAATCTGACCACCTCAGCCAAATAAACCTGTGCCAGTCGATCCATCGACCAAGTCATCTGAACCGGCAGAAAAGTGAGCGGACTTGGTAAGCCTGTCCACGACTACCCAAATAGCATCCGCTCCTGTCTGTGCTCTCGGCAACCCGGTGACAAAATCCATGGTAACATGTTCCCATTTCCATTCAGGGATTGGGAGACTTTGTAACTTGCCAGCAGGTACACGATGCTCAGCCTTTACCTGCTGACAAGTTAAGCAGTGGGCTACAAATCTCCCAATGTCTCTTTTCATCCCATTCCACCAAAACTGTGCCTTGAGGTCCCTATACATCTTAGTCCCACCAGGATGTATGGTATAAGGTGTATAGTGGGCCTCCCTCAAGATCTGCTCTCGAATCTCTGAATCTATAGGCACGCAAGCTCGGTCCCTGTACCGCAGTACTCCCGAAGCATCAACTGTAAAATCCCCTGTCGACCCAGTCTGGACCTGCTCTCGAATCCTCATCAGGTGGGGGTCCTCACTCTGTTTCTCCCGAATCCTGTCCAACAGAGTGGGCTGCACGACTAGAGACATAAGTCTAGCAGAGACCCCAGGGGACACAACCTCGAGCTCCAGCCGCCTCATCTGCTCTAGTAGTGGCGCCTGCTCAGTGATCATTAAGGATAGACTCTGTACTGCTCTCCTACTCAGGGCATCAGCAACCACGTTGGCCTTGCCAGGATGGTATAATATGTCCACATCGAAGTCCTTCAATAATTCCAACCATCTGCGCTGCCTCAGGTTGAGCTCCTTCTGTGTAAACAGATACTTCAGGCTCTTGTGGTCAGTGTATATCTCGCAGTGCTCCCCATACAGGTAATGGCGCCACAACTTCAATGCGAAAATCACTGCAGCTAGCTCCAAGTCATGGGTAGGGTAATTCTTTTCATAATCCTTCAGTTGCCGAGAGGCATAAGCGATTACCCTACCCTCCTGCATCAGCACGCAACCAAGTCCACTGTGCGATGCATCACTATAAATCACGTATCCTTTCCCCATAACAGGGAGGGAAAGGATAGGAGCCGTCATCAATCTGTTCTTTAATTCCTCAAAGCTCCTCTGGCAATCCTCACTCCAAACAAACTTAATCCCTTTTCGCGTCAGACGAGTGAGGGGTGTGGAAAGTTTCGCAAAACCTTCCACAAACCGACGGTAATATCCCGCCAAGCCCATAAAACTGCGGACCTCAGATACCGTCGTCGGTCGGGGCCAATCCCGGACTGCCTCAATCTTCGCCGGGTCTACTGCCACTCCAGTGGCTGAAATCACATGGCCCAAAAAGACAACCTCCCGAAGCCAAAATTCGCACTTAGACAACTTGGCATACAACTTCCTCCCTCTCAGAAGTTGCAGCACAATCCTCAAGTGCTCCTCATGCTCAGCATCGCTCCGGGAGTAAACCAGGATATCATCAATGAAAACGACGACGAACCGATCCAAGTATGGTCGAAAAATCCTGTTCATTAGATCCATAAAAGCAGCAGGGGCATTTGTTAATCCAAAAGGCATGACGGTGAACTCATAATGCCCGTACCGCGTCCTGAACGCCGTCTTTGGGATGTCCTCAGCCTTCACCTTCAATTGGTGGTAACCAGACTGTAAATCAATCTTGGAGAAGACACAAGACCCTTGCAGCTGATCAAATAAGTCATCAATGCGCGGCAAAGGGTACTTGTTCTTGATGGTCACTTTATTCAGCTCCGGTAATCAACACAAAGTCGAAGTGAACCATCCTTCTTCTTCACAAATAGCACCGGCGCTCCCCAAGGCGATACACTCGGTCTTACAAACCTTTATCCATTAAGTCCTGTAGTTGCGCCTTTAACTCTCGCAGTTCAGCCGGTGCCCATACGGTAAGGAGCCTTAGATGGCGCAGTTCCAGTTCCAGGGACTACGTCAATCAAAACTCAATCTCCCTATCCGGCGGCATGCTAATCAGCTCAGGAGGGAACACATCCGGGAACTCGTGGACAATAGGGATATCCGCGAGTCCCGGTGCCGCCGTAGGCTCCTTAACCACAGAAGCCAAAAAGGCCACGCATCCACTGCGCATCATCTGCCTCGCACGGGATGTCGAAACTATCGAGGCGAAAGAAAGCACTCTGGCACCCCCTGTAAACAAACATCTCCTGGCCTGGCTCGCTAAAAGTCACAGTCCTCGCGGCACAATCAATCGTCGCGAAATAGCGAGTCAGCCAATCCATCCCAAGTACAATATCAAAGTCTCGCAGCTGACTAAGGACCAACAGGTCCGCTGGCAAAATCCAAGACTCAATCTGTACAGGGCTAGCCCAACAACACTCCTCTACATGCAATGTATGAGCAGGAATCTGTACCTCTAATGCATGTGGCAACCGATCTAACTCTAGTCCATGAGATGATGTAAAAGATCTACTAATAAAAGAATGTGATGCACCGGTATCAAATAAAGTGCGAGCTCTAATGCCGAAAAGTAAAGTGATACCTGCCACCACGTGATCGGCTGCCGCGGAGTCCCCTACCTGAGCGGAGTAGACTCGCCCGCTCTGAGCTGGTGGTCGCTGATCTGCAGGGTGGGAGGAAGGAGCCCTACTCGCTGGAGTATAAGGCCGCTGCTGTGGCACTGAAGGGGCTGAGGCTGAGGAGGGAGCCGTCGACGCCGCGTAAGGGCAAGCAGCTCGCATGTGACCAGACTGTCCACAAGTATAACAGCGTCCCCATCGCTGATCGCAAGTACTGGGATAGTGCTGCCCACCACAGAAAATACATCTATCTGACGGCTGGGGCTGTCGGGACTGCTGCTGTGGTCTCCGAGACTGCTGCTGCTGCTGCCGCTGTGACTGCCGCTGTGACCCCTGCTGTCGCGACTGTGACCTCTGCTGCTGCGAGTGCTGCTGCTGTCGCTGGGGCTGCTGCTGCTGCTGTGGGGGCCTCTGGGATCCCCCAGGCCCTCGCCGCTCCGAACGCCCACGGCCCGAAAACTGAGGCGGTGGCGGCCGGGGCGGCCTCCAGGAACTGGCCTGTCCCCCATCATCAGTCGCTGGTCGCTTCCTCTCAGAACTCTGCGCGACCATACCTCCACGTCTAGAGACAACGTGGTCTCCCCTCTCGACCCACTGGGCATGATCCACTGCCTCTGATAAAGTCTGGAGCCTCTGGGCATGCACCAAGGTATAGACCTCAGGGCGCAGTCCTGTCTCAAAAAGCTCCACCTGGTGCGGCCCATCCCTGGCAACATAAGGCACGCAGTCGAGCAACTGCGTAAACTCCTGATAATAGTCCCACACTGCCCGATCCCCCTGCTGGAGATTCTTCAAGTCATCTTCTATCTTTTTCTTCACGCTCGTGGAGAAGTAAGTGTCGAGGATCATCCGCCTGAACTCCGACCACGGCAGCTGTCGGGTAATCTGGAACTCCAACGGCTCGACCCGACGCCACCAAACATCTGCATCACCCTCCAGACAATGCACAGCCAAATGAACTCTGTATTTCGGGTCAATGAAGAAGTCTTTGAATAACTTCTCCATTGACGCCAACCACGTTCCAATCTCCCAAGGGTGGGTGCTCCGTCCAGAGAACTTAGGTGGTCCTCGCTTACAAAACTGAATGAGTTTGTCAGCAAACTCCTTCTCCTCCGCTGTGGTCAAAGGCCTGAACGCTCCCTGAGCCCCACTGCTCGACGACGGTGCCAAAGGGACCAGTGGAATAACTGATGGTGCAACAGGGGGAACAGGGGCCTCTACAGTAGTAGGGGGAGGTGCCCCAACCTGGGCAAGCAACTGCTCGAACCTCTGCTCCTGTCGGCGGTGACTCTCCGCCAACTGGGCCACCATGGCCCTCAGCTCACTAATCTCAGACGGCCCAGACTGCTCCGGCTCCTCCGGGGGTGTAGGAGTACCCCGGGTAGGGATCTGCCGCCTAGGAGGCATCCTGTCACACAAGAAACCACGGGTCAGTAACCAAAACCACTCTCGACCCAATCCAGCGAAAGTCATGGTCATCCTCCTATTTCTGTGACCTTATGTTGTCTGCAGCCAACATAATGGTTCTCCAGAAATAGGATATGCCAGTCCTTCTTCACTCACAGGAAGAGTTTAAAACAATAATTCCGACTTTCGCAAAATATCACGTCACTCACGCCCTGCCATCCTAGGGTCTGTCCAATGCCTAGGGTTTCCTAAGTCCCGACTGACCTATCCCTAAGCTCTGATACCAACTTAATCTGTCACGCCCCGGGTGTAAACCAGAACCCGGGCTCAAACACAGATCCGCCGAGCACACGGTATTTCCCGTGTACACGAAGCGCTGGTAACCTGCTCAGATATAAGAAATAATATAATAAAGGAGCATACAACAGAGCTAACTAAAACTAAAACATCTCAGACAAAAGCTGGAAAGTAAAAGTACAATAAAGCTCTCAAATAAGTACAAGTGTCTCTCCCAGCTCACGAAGTAAATACAACCAGCTGGCAGAAGCCAGACCCAAAATAACAAAAAAATACAACTGTCTGAGAGTACAGGGGATACATCCAAAACTACAAAGCTCGAAACCCGGGAAGTATCTATCTAATCAGCTATCCTCTTACCTCGATCCTGGGTAGAGGGTCCCGCAAATCCCGCAGAAGACTCTGCAAAACAAAGAGGGGAAAGAAAAGAGAAAACAGTGGGGGGTGAGAACTACTATAAAAACAGTAGCCTCCCCTAGTGGGTAGACCTCAAACTCGAGCATGCCCACTAGGACTATCAGAGGCGGAAAATAACACAAGGTGGTAAGCTATAAGTAAAACTACTGATGAAGAGCTACCCCTATCATGCCTCAAAGATGCCTAGCTAAAGGAATAGCTAATGATATGGACCAGGATGTCACAGACTACAAGACCAACCCAATCGAACACCAGTAACACTGGTACTGCCTGCTCTGCTGTCCTCTCAAGAACAAGTAACTGATCGGCACCCGGCACGATCCCAAAAGTATCCAACCGACCGGCACACGGCACGGCCCTAAAAGTATCCAACCGACCGGCACACGGCACGGCCCTAAGCCTACTCCGGAGTGGCACTCGAGGGGAGCGACCCACACGAGTAAAGTATGTAACCATAAGTATCTGATGTAGCAGGACTGGATCAAGACTCTAAACATGTGGGTAAGACCATCCACTAAAGAAGCCCGATCCCTCACCTCCAATCTGATGCAGTAGTAATGATAAAACTAATAAGCCGGTCAACCGCCCACAGTCCGCGGTTGCCGCACACCCACTCATCAATCCCCAACTGTCCCAACTCTGAACATCTGACTACACAATCCCCTAAGACTAGACAACAGGAGAATGAATAAAAAGCATGGTTTCTCCTAAGTCAATTCCAGCATGTTTGTGTAGCAGAAAATGGTGGCCTAACTAGATGACCATTCAAGCATGCAAAGTCCTTTACTTGATAAAACCATTTCAATTACTCTAACATATGCAACAATAAGTGTTTAGAACCTCTGGTGTATATGTGGCATGACACATGATTCATGATACAATTTGGATGCATAATCTACCAGCAAGTTTCCCCTCTTTACAACATGAATTCTAACCACATGCTCAAACCTTCACTTAACATACAACATGATATGGCTTTAGTGTTATTCCCAATTAATTGAACTACATATCTAAAACATGGAAATACCGCTCACTAACTTGTAGCTTGCTAACAATGCAAATATTATCAAAGGGATATTAATCTCATTCAAGCATGCTTAATACTTCCACAATTACTAACACATGATCAAGGCATTCCAATAGGCCTAGTGACATTCACAAGTAGAAGGTTCACAACATCACCCACCTCGAGCGCTAATCCAAGTCCCCAAATGCGGATCCCTCGCTCTGTCCAAAAACTCGTCACAAATCTGTACAACATACCCCAAAGGAAAAATACATAAGCTATTCATCCTCATTTTCCCCAAAATCTGTCCCCTAAAACCACAGTCCAGAGTTCTCCAATTTTTACCTGCGAAAGATGCCCAGAAAAATCCAAGAAAAATACTATCGCGATCCTCGCGACGAGCCCGTCGAAATGAGTACCTGCACGCCCAAATCGGAGTTTCCTACGCTGAGATAAAAATCCGACAAGGGGAACACCCCAATCCAAACTGTACAAAATTTCTGTAACAAAGAACCACAGAAAAAGGAGATTCTCACCTTCGTGAAAAATCCAGAAAAATCTGAGAAAAATCCAGGAGATTCCTTGCGAAATGTAGATGAATTTTGCCTTTTGAATCGCCTCGTTCCGATGCCTGAGCGCAAAGTTACAGCCAGAACACTGCGGTGCTGTCCAACAATCCGCGAAGAAAAATGGGTCAAATGGGAGCTCGAAAAACTCAAAGATCAGCACGGAAATCGAGGAAGCTCGAAACACGGAAGTTGAAGTCCTACCAGTCGAGAGTCCGATGGCGCAAAAATCGTCGAAAAAGGAGGTCGGGGTGAGTCGGGGGAGCCCAAACACTGAAAAGGGACGAAGCGGGTCGAAGATGAACAAGCGTCGCGCCGCGCCGTAAAATAGCTAACCTCGGGATGCGTGCCTCCGTAAATCCTCAAAGTCCTCCAATGGATAGTATACTGTGAGGGGAGAAACTTCTCTGAAGAATGCTCTGCGAAAATGGGGTCCAAAAAGCCAAAAGAACGAACAGGGAAGGCTATTTATAGGCCCAGCCCAAATGCTGTTGGGCCGGGTTTTCGGGCGCAGGTTTCGGGCGCACTGCGCCCGGAAACCCGGTTGTACGCCTCCCGTCCGACGCGCCCGAAACTCCCAGGAGCGGCCACGTCACCCCAAACAGGGGACAGCAAATCCAGGCGGCCCGCAGTGCGCCGCGTGTCCCCTCGCGGTCAGCGGGGGTAGGTACGGCCGCCCAACCACGAGGCGACACGTGGCGCACTCGAGTGCGGCCGACCGCCGCCTGGCGCCACTGTGCGCGCGCTGTCCCGAGGCGCCCACTGCGCACACCGTGGACCGCGCCCACGTGAGCCAACGAATCCGAAGCCGCCACGTGTCATGCGCCCGGTCTACCGCAACCCCGCAAAAACGGTGAGCCGTGCCGCGTGCGCGGCCTATCAGGGGCACGCCACGCGTCTCCCGCCGCGGCCATGCACCGCCGCGCCACCCCGTGGACCGAGCTGCGTGAGCCGGCCAATAATAGGCCGCCACGTGGCTCAGGCCGGTCCACGAGTCTCCTCCATGCACCGTATAACCCCGAAAACTTCCGGAAGCCCGCTTTTGGTCATCCGGACTCCAAATTCAACAAGCTAATAGCCGTTTTCAAGCGTTTTTCCGTGCTGAATCCAAATCCAACCTCCGTTTGGCCAAATTAAATTTCTAAATTTCGGCAAATGCAGCCGAAGGCCCAAACAGCTACAAAGTCTCACAGGGTCCATCTGTGGCACTCCTTTGATGCACCATGGGCCAGACACCAACACTAGGTGTTACACAAAGTGGATTCATCGGAAAAGTTGCATGGGGAAAAAACCAGAACACTACAAAAACATTATAAACAGTTTTTCATGTTATATTCATCAAACACAAGTCATCAAAAATAATCTTGAGATCCAAACTCTATCAAGATGTAACGGATTTACAAAGATGACTTACGGAGATTTCCAAATGACATCAATCTTGAATTCTACCCTTTCAAATTGAGAAAGCACTAAATTACCTAAGGGTGGCTTTGAGCATTTTTCAACTATCCCACCTTATACCAACCAGGAGATTGTTCAAAATAAGAACTTTGAATTTAAATCTCCGAATGCTTCAACTAAGATTTTGTCATAAAATATTTTCCAAGCATCCAAAACATGTGGTAGCTTCACACACAAACCGGACGACCGGGGTGGCAGCTCTTTCCTAAATGTGGTGGTAGTTTTCACACTCCTTTCGGATGTAACTCTTTCCACATCTTTTACAATTCATTTATTTACCATTGTAAGAAGGGAATCTCTTACGTGAAAGAATTAAATCCCAAATTTTAGTCTATCGGTTGTCTCACGTTTATCACAATGAATTCACACAACCGAGATAGATTAAGCATCTTAAGATCACACAGGATTTCTAAAATTTGATGCTTATAACTATCAAAAACTCCTATAATGAAGTATCTTCAAGATTATGATTATGGAGTAAAGTTGATAATCCATATAAAATTAATTTGGAGTGAATGAACGTAAACCCTTTTTCATATTCAATGCGCTCGTTCGTTAAAACCCTTTTGTTTGAAAACAAAACATAAAAACGAAAAGCATTGAGATCATGTAATGCAAAGATCAAGAAAAATATGAAAGGAAAACCAATCAAAGCATTACATGTAGTCAAAAGCTATTTAGAACTTAAGACAAAGAAAGATATCACCTTTCCGAATCCAAAATCGTCGGATCTTGGGTTGTCTTGATTCATTGTGCCCCGGAGGTAATAGCTTTGACTGTTGGTCCACCTTAGGTCTTTGCCTTGCAATAATCCACTTGTAAGATTGATGTTGTGGCTCGGACCTTTGGTGGGTTGAGTGAACTCCTTTGACTTGATGTGTCTTTTGATTCCGTTGAGTTCGCTCCGTAGATGAAGTTGCCGAAGGATTCTTCTTTCTCTTTTCCGGGCACGTCTTCATCAAGTGTCCTTCAAGTCCACATAGGTGACAAGTTCTTCCTTTCAATTTAGTTGTGGAACTTGAAGCCTTCACAGTTTGGTTCTTTTTAAATCCCAAACCAACCTTGCTTGTTTGACCTAATCCGGACATACGGTCAAGATTCTTCGAACCGATTGAAAGCCTTTGTATGTCCGATTTAAGTTGATGTACCTGCTTGGTCAAAGCTTGATTGGTAACATGAATCTCCTCAAACTGTTTTTCTAGAAAACCAATCTTGTCCATATATGATTTAGCGTTCGTCTCTGATTGGTTTAACTTTTCTTGGAGGATTTTATTGTTATCCAATAAACGTCCTTGTTCCTCCTCGAGATCATGAAGTTTGATCTTTAAAGCTTGGTTCTCGTCTTGAACTTCAAGTCGTTGCTTCCTCAACTTCTTGATATGCTTGGCCATCTTCTTCGATTCCGCAAGAAGTTGTTGATATGCCTCAACGAGTTATTCTTCGTCCGACTCCCCCTCACTTGATGACTCTCCATCGGATGTAGATGTTTCATGCAAAATCAAAGGAATAGAGTCAGTGACTAAATATGATAAGCAAACATTAGAAGTGGGAATTTGAGAAGCATGAAAGGCAACAACTTTTTCTTTTTCCTCTTCACTTGAGGTTGATTCATCGGAAATAGAATCGTCCCAAGTTTTCGCTTGCAAAGCCTTCTTTTTGTATGATTTCTTAGAAGGACAATCCGTTGAGATATGGCCGTAGCCTTTGCATCGATAGCATTGGATTTTCCCTTCGAAATCATCTTTTTCTTTTTCTTTAGAAGGTTTTGCAACGTTTTTGAGTTTAGAGGATTTAGAACCCGATGATCCTTTAGATGGTTTCGTGGATGAAGATCCATCGGTTCGATTCTTCCAAAACTTCCGACGAAATTTCTTTGTGATCCGCGCCAATTGTTCTTCAAATTCGGCTAAAGAGATTTCATCGTCGGAACTTGATTCGTCATCTTCTTCCTTTGTTGATTTGAATGCAATACCTGTAAGCTTAGAAGAAGACTTGGAAGAAATTTGATTAGTAGGAAAAGTCATCTCATAAGTTTGTAAAGCACCTACTAATTCCTCTACTCTCAACTCATCCGGATGACTAACGGTTTCAATGGCGGTAACCTTTGCCCTAATCCGTTCCGGAAGAGTCCGAAGTATCTTCCTTACAATTTTCGACTCCGGGATCTTTTCTCCTAAATTAGCACATGTATTGATTACATCTTGAAGTCTAGTGTAATAATCTGTAAACAATTCATGCTCTTCCATATGAATAGAGTCAAATTGACTTGTAAGCATCTGGAGCTTTTGAATTTTTACAAGATTAGTACCTTCATGTGTAATTTTGAGAATATCCCAAATTTTCTTCGCGGTTTCACATGCGGAAATTCGTGTAAACTCAGTCGAGGAAAGAGAATTATATAAAGCGTTCATACCTTTCCCATTGTAAGAAGATCTTTCGATTTCCTCTTTAGACCATCTAGAGCAAGGTTTTGGGGTAGTAGAATTTCCTACTTCCTCAACCGGATGCACCCAACCGTATTCCACGGTTTGCCAAACACGCTCATCAATTGAGATGAGAAAAGCTCTCATCCGCACTTTCCAATATCCATAATTGGTCCCATCAGAAAAAGGAAGTCTAAAAATATTACCACTTTCACCCGACATGATAGATAAACCTAAAACCCTCTCTGATACCAATTGTAGGTTTTTAATATAAGGATCCACCAGGATCTAAATAGGTACTATCAAACACCTAGAGGGGGGGTGAATAGGTGTAATATTTAAAAACAAATCTCAGTGCAAAAATAAAAACCAATGCAGAAATAAAAAACAGCACACCGAGATTTACGTGGAAACTCCAATCCAGGAGAAAAACCACGGGACCAACACGCAATAACAATCCACTAAGAATTGAAGAATAACAAGGTGATTACCGACTCCACGGACTCGACCCCTCCTTCAACTTCTTCGGATCTTGCGCTCCACCGATTGCACGTCCACTGCACACATTCAAATCGACGAACGCCACTCGAATCCACGAGCACACGTTTCGAATCCACGAAACGCCTTCAACACACCGAATCCACGATGCCGAATCCACGGCAAATCGTTGTTTTTCTCGATGATGATAATCCGCCGAATACTTAGATTAAGAATAGATCAGAAAACACCATCTAAGTATTCATCAATTTGATTCTACAAGAATTAGAGTTTGGAAACCCTAGAATCAAATAGATCAATATAGACGAAGAAACATGAATTAATCGTGTTTTCCTTTCTTCTCTATATGTGGATTGATCCCTTTTTTCGGATACCCTAAAAGAGAAATAGGGTCTATTTATAGGTTAGAAACCTTTGGAAAGAGATAAGAATCAAAAACTAACCTTATCTGGAATTTTTCAGGACGACGATCCGGACGGAATTGGCGATCCGGACTGTTTCAGCGAAACAGACTTTTTCCAGAAAAGAGGACGTTCGGGATCCGGACTGAAATTCCCGATCCGGACTGTTCATGCAATTCCTGCAATTTCCATGTTCGGGATCCGGACTGAAATTCCCACGGTCCGGACTGGAATTGCGCATGAACTATCCTATGTTCGGGTCCGGACTGTAATGTCTGATCCGGACTCTGAACATGTAAAATGTCCAGTTTTTGATTTTTATGCAATTAAAAATTCAACCAAGTGTTTCTACACTATAAGAAGTATTCGGATCACCAAAATTATTTAGTTAAACGTACCTGATCAATCCGAATCCATTTTTCTTGAGATTGATGCAATTGATCCACAATTCTTCACCTTCAATCTTCAAGACTCAAAACACTGAGTGTCAACTTGAGCACTTGTTGAATCTTCTCTAAGTCTTTGATTGCTGATTGACAATTTGATCACTTCAAGACTCCGACTCAACTCACCGACTTGACTCACGAAATATGCCAACACCAAAAGCCGTAACAGTGTATTCCGATCATCAGAGCCTCAAGTACCTTTTCACTCAGAAGGAGCTAAACTTACGGCAAAGGCGGTGGCTCGAGCTACTAAAAGACTACGATTTGTCGATCAACTACCACCCCGGAAAGGCAAACGTGGTGGCCGACGCCTTGAGCCGCAAAGGGCAGACGGGGGAAACGATGACAAACGCCATTACTCAAAAAGATCGTCTGATTGCAGAGTTCTCGCAATTAAGACTGGAGGTAGTACCCGCAGGTACGGTCGCACAACTCCTGACCCTGGTGGTTAGGCCTACTTTGCTCGACAAGATCTTGGAAGGACAATCGACAGACACCCAGTTACAACTTGCGTGAGATAGAATACCTTCGGACCAAGGGGGCGATTTCGCGATAGGCTCTGATGGCACAATACGGTTCCGAGGACGAATTTGCGTGCCTGACCTACCGGAACTCAAGGAAGAAATTCTGAGGGAAGCGCATAGTGCTCCCTACTCAGCGCACCCTGGGGGAACGAAGATGTACAAAGATATTAAACAAACCTTCTGGTGGCCTAAATTGAAGGGGGATGTGACACGATTCGTGGCGCATTGCTTGGTGTGCCAACAAGTAAAGGCTGAACATCAACGCCCAGCAGGGAAGTTACAGCCGTTACCCGTGCCGGAATGGAAATGGGAGAGGATTACGATGGATTTCGTGATCGGTTTTTCGAGATCGCCACAAGGACATGATGCGATATGGGTCATAGTAGATCGTCTGACGAAATCGGCCCATTTCCTGCCCATTCACACGACATGGACTCGAGACCGACTAGCGCAAACCTACATTAATCAGGTGGTGAGGTTGCATGGGATACCGGCGTCCATTACTTCGGATAGAGACACGCGTTTTGTGTCAAACTTTTGGCAGAGCCTGCAATGGGCAATGGGGACCAAACTACATTTTAGTACGGCTTTTCACCCGCAAATCGATGGGCAATCGGAGCGGGTGATCCAGATCCTCGAAGACATGCTCCGAGCATGCGTACTCGACTTAGGTGAGGGGTGGTCTTGATACCTACCCCTTGTGGAATTCGCCTACAAGAACAGCTACCAAGCCAGCATCCAAATGGCGCCGTACGAGGCTCTGTGTGGGCGCCGCTGTCGGTCTCCAATATGCTGGGACGACTTGGGGGAGCGCAAGTTTTTGGGACCAGATTTAGTAGAGGAGACCGAAGCGAAAGTACGCCTTATCAAGCAATGGCTGCTGACTGCCCAGAGCCGACAGAAAAGTTATGCGGACCATAGACGACGGGATTTGGAATTCATGGTGGGCGAGCATGTGTTGCTCCGAGTTTCACCTTCAAAGGGGACCCGATGTTTCGGCCTGAGGGGAAGTTAAGTCTGAGGTACGTAGGACCGTTCGAGATCCTAGAACGCGTGGGCCCGGTGGCGTACCGGTTGGCCTTGCCGCCGAATCTTGATCGAGTCCACAACGTGTTTCACGTCTCAATGCTCCGGAAGTACCTCCCCGACCCCTCTCATGCCCTAGATGTTTCCACTATGGAGCTGCAAGAGGACTTAAGCGTCGAGGAGACGCCGGTGCAAATCTTAGCGCGAGAAGATAAGAAATTGCGCAATCGGACCATCCCCTATGTAAAAGTCCAGTGGAGCAATCACGAAGAACGCGAAGCAACTTGGGAACTGGAAACGAAGATGAGAGAATGTTTTCCGGAATTGTTTAGCGAGGGTTGAGAATAAGTTTCGAGGACGAAACTTCTTATAAAGTGTGAGTGGTGTAATGTCATGACTTTTCGAGTAATATTTTGCCCTCCTGTTAATAAAGTACTTTTTAGAAAAGCTGAATTATTGAGTTTTCTTAAGTTGACCGTAATGCTGCACGGGTATTTTTCTATGAAAGGGCTCGAAAAACGATGACCGACGGTGCGATCGGATCAGAAATCCGACCTAGGGACCCCCCGGAATAGGGTTTTCAGGGTTGCGGTGACTTAGCGCGCATCGGAATCCATGCAGAATATCTGGCACGCTTTTCGAGGAGATGTGGGTTTATCCCATATAATTAAATAATTATTTATTAGTTAATAATTATTTAGATGTGGGATTTATTCGTACGTACTAGAGAAAATACCACTTTTCGCAAAAAGAGAAACCCTAGCCGGAGAGAAAGAGAAAGAAAAGAAAAGAACGAAACCCTAACCAGAGGAAAAAGAGAAGAGAGAGGAAGAAGGCGGAGGAGTCCGATCACCCCGATCAACGTGTTGGAAATGGGAGTGCGATCGGATCGTCTTCCCCGTCGGAATCGTGGTAAGTGGAATTCGTTTTATAGTATTGTTGGGGTTTTCGTGTCTTTTTCTCGAGTCGTCGAAGCCGCCTCCGCCGCAGCCGCCGCCGCCTCTGCCGCCGATGCCGCCGCGCGACCTAGGGCCATGCGGGGCGCCGCACGCCGGTGGCCCGCGCCGCGCGGCCTTGTGCCCCGCGGGGCGCAACCCGCGGGCGGCGCGCAAGCCGGACCGCGGGCGGCGGCGTCCGCGCGGGCAGGCGTGGCGCGGGCGCCACCCACGAGCGCGCGTCGCGCGGCCCCGTGCCGCGCGGGGCGCCCGCAGGCGGCAGGCGCCGCGCGGGAGGTCGGCGCCGCGCGGGCGCCACTCGCGGGTGCGCGCCGCGCGGCCTCATGCCGCACGGGGCGCCCGCGGGCGGCAGACGCCGCGCGGGCGCCACCCGCGGCCGCGCGGGGACCCCACGGGCAGCAGGCCACCCGCGGGCGCGCGCTGCGCGGCCTCGTGCCACGCGGGGCGCCCGCGGGCGGCGGCGCTCACGCCGGCAGGCACCGCACGGGCGCCACCCGCGGGCGCGCGCCACACGGCCTCGTGCCGCGCGGGGCGCCCGCGGGTGGCAGCACTCGCGCTGGCAGGCACTGCACGGACGCCACCCGCGGACGCGCGCTGCGCGGCCTCGTACCGCGCGGGGCGCCGCCCGCGGGCGGCGGCTTCCGCACGGGTAGGCGCCGTGCGGGTGGGTGCCGCGCGGGGAGCCGTCGTGCGTCGTGAGCACGTCGCTATTGGGTTTTTGTCGCGTTGTTGGGTCTTGGGTTCCGTTTTTGCGGCATGGTGCGTCAATGTTGACTTATCCTTCTTTTTGGGGACTTCTTTAGGTCCACGTGCTGAGCGGGAGTGTGTCAAGGTTCAAGGTGTCCCGATCTTCGCGCAACAAGGTGGGTACTTTCGCAATATATTTGGTGTATGTTATCGTTGTGACAGGTGTAATAAAGTAGATGTATCGTGTTAACTATTTAAACCCATTGCATGAGTAATTCCCGTTCTTTCATTGCTAACTGTAGCGACTGAGTGTCGCGGTGCTTAACACACGCCGGTTTCGGCTATTATGCTCATAGATGCTTACACGCACACCGGCGTGTCATGCCCCGGGGGTTCATTAAGCGGAAGACAGCGACTGAAAGAGTTGAATTTGCAAATAAATTTTTTTTTTGAAAGCAATCTCCCCCGGCGCGTGCCCAGACCCGCTGCATACGCAAATTCACTCTCCAAACGGGCAGAGTCTCCTTTGTATATGCACGGCGTCCCGACTACAATATCCATACAAACATCCATTTAACCATAATAGCTCAGCAGTCGAGTACAAATAACTATTTTTCCATCAGTATTAACGAGGCCGACAAATTTTGAAAGGATAAATCAATGAGTTTTAAAACGGCGCCCACACGGCACCCATGTTTACAAAGCTAGTTTCGCAATCCATAAATCCACAGAGTTGTAAAATGGTGCCCACTCGACACCCATATTTTCAAAACTTTTTGCAATTCCATAAATCCACAGAGTTGTAAAACGGTGCCCACTCGACACCCATATTTTCAAAACTATTTTCGCAATGTTTTCTTTTTCTTTTTCTTTGTATTTTGAAAATGGCCAACCAATAGAAGTAAAACAACCATTCATCCACAAGGTATGAAAACCTTCCAACATCCACGTCGACCCCGCAGGGGTATCGAGATCCACAAAATAAGCTACTAACAGGTAATAAAATGAACAAGGAAAGAAGAATCAAAGTCTGCAGCCTCGAAGGGCCAAAAGATCGCTCGTGCGGCCTCACCGTCGTCCTAGCACTCACCCTTGGACGAATCTGTCACAGAGCGGGAAGTCAGTGACCAGAAAATAAAGCACGAAAGCAACAATGGCTATAAATAAAGCAAACCGCCGTAAAACCAGAGCAACCGCCCTCCTCCTCTTGCAATCGACGGTATCCCCTCCCCCTGCATAACCTGAACCGGGCACCTGCCCTGGCAACCCAGACCGAGCACCAACCTCGGAAAACCAAACCGAGCACCAACCTCGGAAAACCAAACCGAGCACCAACCTCGGAAAACCAAACCGAGCACCTACCTCAGTAAACCACGCCGAGCACCTACCTCGACGGGTCGTACCGCTCACACCTTGGCGCCTCAAACCCCCCACCTACGGGGGCCCCCACTACGTCACCTCGTGGGGTAACACGGGTCATAGACCACTTTTTCGAAAAAGCACACCCTTTGCGGTGGCCAAACCGCGGGTGCGCGTGCTGCAGCCTCGAGCATCGTAACCAAGTACACAAAACAAAACTAATAATAATGACCATAAACACTATCAACATTAGTACAGTTAAACAAATAATTGGAGATCATCAACAGCTTTCGAAAGGTCCCACACTAAGTCTCGAACGAAAACCCACAACATGATAAACATGAAAATAACGATAGTGCGCATAAAGGGATTCTAAGAGTGTACCCACCTGAAACGCGAAGAAGAAGGTGTGCGGAAACGCCAGTTAAAATACCCTCACTTTGCCCCCGAAAAGCTACAATAAGAATTATTGTTAAAACAATCATCGTCGTGGTCAAAACACTCAAAAACGGGGCGAAACGGGCCAAAAACGGAGCTTCTGGATCCATTTCTGAAAATTGGTGCACGGATCCAGGCGTGGACCGGGTCCACGACAGCAGGCGGCGGCGGCGCAGACCGGGAGCATGCCGCAACGGTGGACCAATGCGGTTTGGGCCGCGCCGCGCACAGCAGGAGGCGTGCACCGGGTCCACCCCCCCCGCGGCTGCGATGGCGAGGACCGGGTGCACGCCTGGCGCGTGCACCACGCGGCCTGGGCCGGGCTGGCGCACGCGCCCGTGCGCCGGGTACGCACCATCGGGCTCCGGGGGCGTGCGCTGGGTGCACGCCTGGCGCGTGCACCGCGCGGCCTGGGCCGGGCTGGCGCACGCGCCCGTGCGCCGGGTCGCCCTCTCTGGGCTGTGTAGGCGTGCGCCGGGTGCACGCCTGGTCCCGTGGACCGCGTGGCCTGAAGCCGTACGGGATGAACAGTAAACCCCCCTTTTCATCTCCCGCGGCTCCGGTGATGACCCCGCGAACACGGCGACTGCGGCGGCGACCCCGCGAGTACGATAACGGCGGCGGCGGCCTCCCGTTTAACAACAGCGGAGGCAGCCTCCTGTGATGACCTGGATCTCCGCAGAGCTGTTGCGGTGCGTTGGGGTGGCTATTGGAGGCCTACGCGGTGTGCTGGAGGCCTTTGGGGCATGTCGGCGGTGTTCGGGCGCCAATTTGGACTCAAGTGATGAACTTCGGGCTTCAAATGGATCACGTGGGTGATCGGGGGACCCCATCGGTTGTTTAGAGGTGTTTGCGCGCAAAACGGATATTGAGATTGGACTCGGCGCGAATTTGGACCAAGAATACCCTTTCGGGAGCCTTCGGCAATTTTTAGAGTGAGAATTTGGCGAAACGGACGTCAAAATCGGATTCAGCGCGCGAAAACGCTTCAGACGGTGTATTTGCGGCATTTTTCGGAGCTCGGGTTACTGTTCACCGCCGGAACAGTAACTCCGGCGATCGCCGGCGGCGGCCGGCGGCGGCGGGCGGCGGCGGAAGGCGGCGGAGGCGCTCGGGCAGGCGGCGCGCGGCCGCGGGCAGGCGCTGAGGGCGCGGGCAGCAGCGGCGGGGGCGCGGGCAGGCGGCCGGTCCACCGCGCGGGCGTGCACCAGGCGGAGGACACGTGGCACCTTACTATTGGCTGGCTCACAGGCGTCGGTCCACGGAGTATTCCGGTTGGCTTTGGTTCACGGTGCACCGGGGTGGACACGTGGCAGGCTCGGGTTGGTTCGGTTTTCAGGAGTTCGTGCACCGGGTGCACCGGTCAGAGGCAGGACACGTGGCGCGATACTATTGGACGGTCAACTGTGCGGGCAGTGGGGGCAGCGGCCGCAGACTGTGCGGGCAGGCGCGGCGGTACGACGGTCGGGGACGCGTGTCGACTCCGGAGGTGGCCACGTGGCGCAGCAGGAGTGGCCGCAGCGGCTGTCGGCTGTTTGGGCGACACGTGGCAGGCGGGGAGGCGGGTCGGACGGATTGTAGGATCCCGTCCGACGGGGCAGGCTGGGCCGGGCCGCACTGTGCGCGCCCGAAAGTTTGGGCCGGGCCGCACTGTGCGCGCCCGAAACTTTCGGGCGCCCGAAAGTTGGGACACAGGCGGCATTTTTCCAATTGTTTGGTTCAAGTGGTGAGGTCTATTTAAGCAGCCCGAGCTCCCTTCTTCATGCTTTTTCCACCATTTCCGAGCCTCATCTCACCAAGGTGTCTTCAGCAAAGTTGCTCCTCTTCGAGTTCTCCATCTCCTGGTGAAGTTTGGGGGTTTGTGGTGGCACGCACTTCGAGATTTGGATTTTTCGGCACGGCGCGACGTTGCATTCCTGGATTCTCCTTCGGCGCAGCGACAGTGTTTTAGCTCTCCCGAGCTAACCAGGCAGTATTTTTCAGCGATTCTTGCGCCATCGTCTTCGTAACAGGTAGGGCTACATTTCTTATTTCTACTGGTTTTCCCCCATTCCGAGGTTTTCATGGGTTTTTCGGGTCATCTTGTGACCTCATTTTCTGGGGTGAAATCTTGGACAGCACAGCATTGTTTTGGAGATATCTCCGCAACCGGACATCGGATTGAGGCGATTCAAAAGGGGATTTGCATCTACGCATCGCAAGGAATCTCTCTGATTTTTCTTGATTTGTTGTGGAATTTCCCTGAAGGTGAGAACCCCTTTTTTTCAGTATTCTCAGATTCAGTTTTTGTGATCGACTTGCTTCGGGATGTCTCTCTTGTCGATTTTGGTTCTCAGCATAGAAAAATCGTGGGAAAACGTGCAGGTACTCGTTTCGACCGGTTAGTCGCGTAGATCGCAGTGGTATTTTTCTGGGAATTTCTAGAGCTGATCTCGCAGGTGAAAAAGGCTAAACTGTGGACTGATTGTAATTGGGACAGATTTTGGTGTGAGCATGGTTGATTAATTGTGCTTGTTCTTTTGGGGTATTTTGTGCAGTACCATGGTGACCGTTGAGACCGGGCGCGGACTTCGCTGTTGGGATCTGGATTTAGCGCTCGAGGTGGGCGGTTGTTTATTACCTCTATTTTGACATGCTCACTAGGAATATTAGAGTGATCCCCTTTATTGGACATCTTGATTAATCATGATTGGGGTTGGGTTTATGCATGCCAGTGTGGGAATAGGGTTGCTTTGATAGCGGTTAACCTTGCATGTGGAATATTTATGTTGGACTATTTGATTATCCTGTTGATGGTACTACTTGAGGGTAGATGACATGCGTAGGTGGATACTGTTAATGATTAATGCCTTTAATTATATTTCCTTGAGAACACTTGCATGCTTGTATGGACATCTAGATAGGCCATCTTTTATTGCTACACTATCATATCGGGATTTGACTTAGGAGAAACCATGATTGCTTTCTTTCTCCTTCTATTTAGACTTTCGAGTCATGTTGCTCGGGTTCGAGCGGGGGTTTGGGATAGTGTAGCCGGGACCTTGGGGTCAGAGACAGGGTGTACTTGATGTCGGACTTGGGGGTTATTGCGGCAACCGCGGACAGTAGGCGGTTGACCGGATATCGATTATTCTACCCGATTGTGAATCTTGGATTTTGGGACAGGCAGGCTTGGTGGCAGGGTATTGCGGCAACCGCGGACCTTGGGCGGTTGACCAGACAGTGGTTATTGCATCAGATTGGGTATCGGGTCTCCTTTTAGTGGATGGGATTTCCCACTATTTGTTTATCTTGCATCGGGTTGAGATCGGGTCTCCTTTTAGTGGATGGGCTTTCCCACTTTGATCAGAGTCATGATCCAGTCCTGCTGATTTGGTACTTGTTGCCCAGGCATTATTTTGGCACTTGTTACCCAGGCATTATACTCGTGTGGGTCGCTCCCCTCGAGTGCCACTCCGGAGTGTGCGTTTTACAGGCTTCGAGTCCTTGAGACTCCCTTTTCCCTATCGGTGTTATGCGTTGGCCAGCATACCCGATTGGGCAGGCAGGCAGAGCAGGCAGTACCAGTGCTCACTGGTGTATCGATTGGGTCTAGGCAGGCAGGCATTTATGTTCTGATGCATACAGTTAGCTATCTCTTTAGCTTGGCATATTAGAGGCATAGTAGTGGTAGTTTTCTGTTTTCGGCAGTCATCATTGCTTACCACACTTCTTTCCTTTTTGCCTCTGGTAGACCTAGTGGGTGTGTCAGGATTTGAGGTTTTACCCACTAGGGGAGGCTACTAGTTTACTGGTAGTCTTACCCCCATTCTTCTTTCCTCTTTTTCTTCTCCCTTGTTTTGCAGTGTCTTCTGCGGGTGCTGCTGGGTTTCAGCGACGGGTCGAGGAGAGAGGACGGCTGAGTAGATAGACTTCGAGGCAGGTTGAGCGTGTTAGCTGGACTGTTGGTGTACCCGTGTTTCCTCAGACGGTTGTACTTTTACTTTGGGACTGGCTTTTGCCAGCAGGTTGTATTTATTTTGGTGAGCTGGGAGAGACAGATGTATCATTTATACAGATGTATTGTATTTTATTTCCAGCTTCAGTCTGAGATGTATTAGTTTTAGTCAGCTCTGTTTTTATTGCTCTTTTATTATATCTCTTATATATCTGAGCAGGTTTGGCGCTTCGTGTACGCGGGAAATACCGTGTGCACGGCGGATCTGTAGACGGGCCCGGGTTCTGGTTTACACCCGGGGCGTGACAGATTAAGTTGGTATCAGAGCTTAGGGATAGGTCAGTTGGGACTTAGGAAACCCTAGGCTTGTGGCAGACCCTAGGAAGGCAGGACGTGAGTGACGTGACTTTTGGCGAAAGTCGGTGATTTAGTTTTGACTCTTCCAGTGAGTGAAGAGGGATCGGCATACCCTATTTTTGTGGGACAGTTATGTTGGCTGCAGACAACATAACGTTACAAAAATAGGGGGATGCCTTTGACTTTCGCTAGATTGGGTCGAGTGTTTGGGGTGTGCTGATTTGCGGTTTTGTCGTGGTGAGCGGTGTCTCCCCGACGTTGGGGCTCTGACCCGAGTGCACCTTGGTGCGGCAGTTGGGCCTGAGCTGGTTGTTTCGGGCCGGATACCCAGATTGGGGTCTGGGGGGGGCTTCGGACCCGAAGGGTAGGAGTGTTGGAGGCAGATCAGCGGAGCAGCGCGGTGACACAGTTGTCGGAGCAGCGCGGTGACACAGTGGTCGGATCAGCACAGTGGTGCAGTTGTCGGAGCAGTGACACAGTTGTCGGAGCAGCGCGGTGACACAGTGGTCGGATCAGCACAGTGGTGCAGTTGTCGGAGCAGTGACACAGTTGTCGGAGCAGCGCGGTGACACAGTGGTCGGATCAGCACAGTGGTGCAGTTGTCGGAGCAGTGACACAGTTGTCGGAGCAGCGCGGTGACACAGTGGTCGGATCGGCACAGTGGTGCAGTTGTCGGCGCGGTGACACAGTTGTCGGATCAGTGCAGTGGCACGGTTGTCGGACTAGTGAGTAGCCCTCCGTGCCGACGTTTAGTGCTGGGGCACCGAGGAAGGGTGGACAGTTGACAGCAGGGAAAACTGTGGGATTGCATTGAAGGAGTGAGCCAGATCTGGCGGATGAGTTGCCCTGACTTGTGGGATCGAGTATGGAGCCTTTGGAGGCAGGGTCTTATTCGGTGGGGGATTGAGAGTATTGGGGACGCCTCATTGGAGTAGGCACCGGGTATGGAGCGTGGCATTGCAGTTCCTTGGGATTGGGATCTGCCGCCTGAGGCGAGTTCTGATTGGGGCGCTTGGCGCCGGGTGATGGAGGACAGGTCAGTCGGATGAGGCATTCCTGGTTTCTTTTCTGGATAGTGGATTTTGAGACCGTCAGAGCACATGGATTCCAGCGGCCAGTGTGGCGGTGGGTTTGAATTGTTCCAGGCTCTTGGGTTCGTATCTTTCGATACGAGAGGTTTTCCCTTCTTGGTGGGTAGTGTTTGGCTTCATTGTTTGGGTTAAGGGTAGGACGGTTACCGGGTGTTCGGGAGGTCGTATTCCCGATCCTTAGCACGTAGGGACGTGTTATGGGTCCTGCCCGGTGCGGTTGAGTCCTTGGTTGTACCTGTAGGCCTGATGGTCTTGACCCAGTTGTTGGGCTTGGTTTGGTACTTAGGACGGTTAGGCTGGCTCGGTTTTCTTTTTCTTTTCGCGGCAGCTGATTATGCTGCGAGGACGGTTTTCGTGGGAGCCAGGCCTGGAGGTGTTGGTGTACTTGGTTTGCTTGAGAGTATCTTCGCCTCTTTGGTTTTGACCTTGTGAGCGAGGCGGATGTCTCGTAGTGGGTGAGTAGCCTTTTGGCTGGTGTGTTTGAGGGATCTGCGGCAGCACCAGGACTTGGAGATACCCTTTTTGGTGGTGAGTTCCTAGCTGTTCTCCTATCGGAGTTGTTTGACATGACACCAGTTTGGGAGTTGAGGACCCAACTCCAGGATTTGATGTGTTGGATTTGTGTCAGGCCAAGTGTGGCACCTTTGGGGGCGCCGGTGCTATTCGAGTTGTGGAAGGTTAGTTCACTTCGGCTTCGTGAGGACCCGTAAGAATTTGATGAAGTGACCATCGGGAGCTAGCACCCTTCTGTCAAGCAGGATTTGTTTTACCAGCTTCAAGGGTATTGGATCTCCGCGAAGTTGGATTTGCAATCTGGTTCTCTCGACTGCTCATGGCTGAGTGTTGATGCCGGAGGGTTAGGGATGTGCTTCTACATCCCGACGGTTTTGGATTAGAGATCAGAGTCTACGTGATCAGTTGGGGGACTTATATCGGATGCCTTGGGAGTACCGAGGTACTCGGGTTGAGCTGGGTGTTGTTGGACTTGTGGTTGGATTATCTGAGGCCTTAGCGGGGACAGATGCTTGTACCGATGCAGACTACTTGATGGCCGAGCAGTTAGCCCAGCTGTACCTAGTTGAGGTGGCGTGGCCCTCTGGAGTGTTCTCCTTTGTTTCATTCTGGTTAGAGACCCGAGGATATCGCGTCTCTGGAGGAGGTATTTGTCAGCCTTGGGAGCTTGAGTGGTGGATGATTGGATATTTACCCCCTCTATTTGGTTGAGATTCCGAGTGGAGGAACGACTTTAGTTTCGAGGACGAAACTTTCTTTTAGTGGGGGAGGATGTGATGACCTGGATCTCCGCAGAGCTGTTGCGGTGCGTTGGGGTGGCTATTGGAGGCCTACGCGGTGTGCTGGAGGCCTTTGGGGCATGTCGGCGGTGTTCGGGCGCCAATTTGGACTCAAGTGATGAACTTCGGGCTTCAAATGGATCACGTGGGTGATCGGGGGACCCCATCGGATGTTTAGAGGTGTTTGCGCGCAAAACGGATATTGAGATTGGACTCGGCGCGAATTTGGACCAAGAATACCCTTCCGGGGGCATTCGGCAATTTTTAGAGTGAGAATTTGGCGAAACGGACGTCAAAATCGGATTCAGCGCGCGAAAACGCTTCAGACGGACTATTTACGGCATTTTTCGGAGCTCGGGTTACTGTTCACCGCCGGAACAGTAACTCCGGCGATCGCCGGCGGCGGCCGGCGGCGGCGGGCGGCGGCGGAAGGCGGCGGAGGCGCTCGGGCAGGCGGCGCGCGCCGCGGGCAGGCGCTGAGGGCGCGGGCAGCAGCGGCGGGGGCGCGGGCAGGCGGCCGGTCCACCGCGCGGGCGTGCACCAGGCGGAGGACACGTGGCACCTTACTATTGGCTGGCTCACAGGCGTCGGTCCACGGAGTATTCTGGTTGGCTTTGGTTCACGGTGCACCGGGGTGGACACGTGGCAGGCTCTGGTTGGTTCGGTTTTCAGGAGTTCGTGCACCGGGTGCACCGGTCAGAGGCAGGACACGTGGCGCGATACTATTGGACGGTCAACTGTGCGGGCAGTGGGGGCAGCGGCCGCAGACTGTGCGGGCAGGCGCGGCGGTACGACGGTCGGGGACGCGTGTCGACTCCCGGAGGTGGCCACGTGGCGCAGCAGGAGTGGTCGCAGCGGCTGTCGGCTGTTTGGGCGACACGTGGCAGGCGGGGAGGCGGGTCGGACGGATTGTAGGATCCCGTCCGACGGGGCAGGCTGGGCCGGGCCGCACTGTGCGCGCCCGAAAGTTTGGGCCGGGCCGCACTGTGCGCGCCCGGAAACTTTCGGGCGCCCGAAAGTTGGGACACAGGCGGCATTTTTCCAATTGTTTGGTTCAAGTGGTGAGGTCTATTTAAGCAGCCCGAGCTCCCTTCTTCATGCTTTTTCCACCATTTCCGAGCCTCATCTCACCAAGGTGTCTTCAGCAAAGTTGCTCCTCTTCGAGTTCTCCATCTCCTGGTGAAGTTTGGGGGTTTGTGGTGGCACGCACTTCGAGATTTGGATTTTTCGGCGCGGCGCGACGTTGCATTCCTGGATTCTCCTTCGGCGCAGCGACAGTGTTTTAGCTCTCCCGAGCTAACCAGGCAGTATTTTTCAGCGATTCTTGCGCCATCGTCTTCGTAACAGGTAGGGCTACATTTCTTATTTCTACTGGTTTTCCCCCATTCCGAGGTTTTCATGGGTTTTTCGGGTCATCTTGTGACCTCATTTTCTGGGGTGAAATTTTGGACAGCACAGCATTGTTTTGGAGATATCTCCGCAACCGGACATCGGATTGAGGCGATTCAAAAGGGGATTTGCATCTACGCATCGCAAGGAATCTCTCTGATTTTTCTTGATTTTTGTGGAATTTCCCTGAAGGTGAGAACCCCTTTTTACAGTATTCTCAGATTCAGTTTTTGTGATCGACTTGCTTCGGGATGTCTCTCTTGTCGATTTTGGTTCTCAGCATAGAAAAATCGTGGGAAAACGTGCAGGTACTCGTTTCGACCGGTTCGTCGCGTAGATCGCAGTGGTATTTTTCTGGGAATTTCTAGAGCTGATCTCGCAGGTGAAAAAGGCTAAACTGTGGACTGATTGTAATTGGGACAGATTTTGGTGTGAGCATGGTTGATTAATTGTGCTTGTTCTTTTGGGGTATTTTGTGCAGTACCATGGTGACCGTTGAGACCGGGCGCGGACTTCGCTGTTGGGATCTGGATTTAGCGCTCGAGGTGGGCGGTTGTTTATTACCTCTATTTTGACATGCTCACTAGGAATATTAGAGTGATCCCCTTTATTGGACATCTTGATTAATCATGATTGGGGTTGGGTTTATGCATGCCAGTGTGGGAATAGGGTTGCTTTGATAGCGGTTAACCTTGCATGTGGAATATTTATGTTGGACTATTTGATTATCCTGTTGATGGTACTACTTGAGGGTAGATGACATGCGTAGGTGGATACTGTTAATGATTAATGCCTTTAATTATATTTCCTTGAGAACACTTGCATGCTTGTATGGACATCTAGATAGGCCATCTTTTATTGCTACACTATCATATCGGGATTTGACTTAGGAGAAACCATGATTGCTTTCTTTCTCCTTCTATTTAGACTTTCGAGTCATGTTGCTCGGGTTCGAGCGGGGGTTTGGGATAGTGTAGCCGGGACCTTGGGGTCAGAGACAGGGTGTACTTGATGTCGGACTTGGGGGTTATTGCGGCAACCGCGGACAGTAGGCGGTTGACCGGATATCGATTATTCTACCCGATTGTGAATCTTGGATTTTGGGACAGGCAGGCTTGGTGGCAGGGTATTGCGGCAACCGCGGACCTTGGGCGGTTGACCAGACAGTGGTTATTGCATCAGATTGGGTATCGGGTCTCCTTTTAGTGGATGGGATTTCCCACTATTTGTTTATCTTGCATCGGGTTGAGATCGGGTCTCCTTTTAGTGGATGGGTTTTCCCACTTTGATCAGAGTCATGATCCAGTCCTGCTGATTTGGTACTTGTTGCCCAGGCATTATTTTGGCACTTGTTACCCAGGCATTATACTCGTGTGGGTCGCTCCCCTCGAGTGCCACTCCGGAGTGTGCGTTTTACAGGCTTCGAGTCCTTGAGACTCCCTTTTCCCTATCGGTGTTATGCGTTGGCCAGCATACCCGATTGGGCAGGCAGGCAGAGCAGGCAGTACCAGTGCTCACTGGTGTATCGATTGGGTCTAGGCAGGCAGGCATTTATGTTCTGATGCATACAGTTAGCTATCTCTTTAGCTTGGCATATTAGAGGCATAGTAGTGGTAGTTTTCTGTTTTCGGCAGTCATCATTGCTTACCACACTTCTTTCCTTTTTGCCTCTGGTAGACCTAGTGGGTGTGTCAGGATTTGAGGTTTTACCCACTAGGGGAGGCTACTAGTTTACTGGTAGTCTTACCCCCATTCTTCTTTCCTCTTTTTCTTCTCCCTTGTTTTGCAGTGTCTTCTGCGGGTGCTGCTGGGTTTCAGCGACGGGTCGAGGAGAGAGGACGGCTGAGTAGATAGACTTCGAGGCAGGTTGAGCGTGTTAGCTGGACTGTTGGTGTACCCGTGTTTCCTCAGACGGTTGTACTTTTACTTTGGGACTGGCTTTTGCCAGCAGGTTGTATTTATTTTGGTGAGCTGGGAGAGACAGATGTATCATTTATACAGATGTATTGTATTTTATTTCCAGCTTCAGTCTGAGATGTATTAGTTTTAGTCAGCTCTGTTTTTATTGCTCTTTTATTATATCTCTTATATATCTGAGCAGGTTTGGCGCTTCGTGTACGCGGGAAATACCGTGTGCACGGCGGATCTGTAGACGGGCCCGGGTTCTGGTTTACACCCGGGGCGTGACACCTCCCGTTCAACAACTCGTATCGCCCGCGACATCGACAAGAGACCCCCAAAATGGAAAACCGGAAAGAAAACTCGAACTACTCACCTCATTTTCGCCGGTAAGGGAGGAGGAAGGGAGAGGATCGTCCCGTTCTCGTCGCTTCGTTCCTTCACGCCCGCTGTCGGATGGTGGGGAGAAGGTAGGAGAAGGGTCGGGGTTCCTCTTGCGTTCCTCAGAATAGCCCTAAAGTGCGTTACGAATGCGGTGAGCAGTGGGAAAAGGAAACCCTAGTCCCCAAACTTACCACCTAAAGATCAGGTGCGAACCCGAGTCCAAAAATTTACCTCACAAAGCGTGCTAATCGCCCCACCACCTTTCAGATGCACCCGAAACCGCTAATAAACTTCGAAAAATTATTCTGGGAGGTCCCGGAGTCGGAATTCTAATCCGATCGCACCGCCGCTCATCATTTTGCGGGCTCTACCACCTAACAATATCCGCAAACCCCGACGATTAGCCCAAAAATTCTTGAATTTCAATCCCCCTTTAACAATTGAAAATATTTGATTAGGACCCAAAACGGAAAACCGGAAGGTCGAAGTACTACCAAATAAATAAAATAACCCAATGACATAAAAAGATGAAAAGTCCGATCATAGAAGGATCCCGTCCGATCACCTCGAAAAACATGCAGGCCACTTAGCACGGATTCTGATGCACCACTCAAAGGCAAACGCTTTGACCCCCATTCCGGAAGATCCGTAAATCGGAATCCGAATCCGTTCGCTTTGCCGTCCTCCGTTTTTTGAGCTCAATCGCAGAAAAATTGCGGCCAGTCCATTGCAGAAAATACAGTGAAAAGTTTTCCTAACAATCCCGTCATAAAAAAAAGTATACAAGGGCAAGGGAACTCCAGGACTCTACATCACTCACCACTTAAAAGAAGTTTCGTCCTCGAAACTTAATCCTGGTCCGCAACGAATAAATCTAGGTAGCACTCCCTCATCTTTGATTCCAGTTCTCCAGTCGCTTCACGTTCTTCCTGGTTGCTCCACAGCACCTTCACATAGGGGATTCGTCCGGTTGCGCAATCCTTTATGTCCTCCCGTGCTAAGATCCGCACCGGTGTTTCACCGAAGCTCAGGTCCTCTCTAAGCTCTACAGCAGTGATCATCCATCATCCCAATCAAGTATGCAGGCTCGAAGTATATCTTCGAGAATCCGGATCGCTCGCTCGGACTGTCCGTCGGTCTGGGGGTGAAACGCCGTGCTAAAGTGTGGTTTAGTCTCTAAAGCTAGCCATAGACTTTGCCAACGGTTCGACACAAGCCGAGTGTCTCTAGCCCACGTCGTATGGATGGGTGGAAAAAGAGCCGACTTCGTCAATCGATCCACTGTGACTCAAACCGCATCGCGTCCCTAAACATCTTCGTGTCACCCGGATGCACCGCATAGGGAGCGCAGTGCGCCTCTGACAATATCTCCTCCTTCAACTCTGGCAGCTCGGGTAAGCAATTTCGCCCTCGAAAATGTATTGCGCCGTTCGCACTCGCCGAAAGGTCGCTCGCGTGGTCCGAGGGGATCATGTCTCGAACAAGCTGTATCGGTGCGCCTGTCTTCTGACCTTCCAGGATTTCTCTAATAGGGTTGGCTTGATCATTAAGGACAAAAGGTCGCGTGATAGTACCGGTCCTGCTGAGTACTCGCGCTCATCGATTTCCCCCCCCCCCCGGTTTGACCCTTCCTGCTCACAATATCCGCTACTACACTTCTTTTCCCCTGGGTGATACTGAATGGACAAGCCGAGTCCTTCAGCAATTCCAACCAATGCCTCTGCCGCAAAAACAAATCCTTCTCTGTGAACAAAACTCAAGGCTGTGGTGATCCGAAAACACATCACGATGAACTCCAAAAGGTGGTGTCTCCAAAGTTTTTAAAACGGAGACGACGGCTGCCGGTTCCCGGTCGTGTGTCGGGCAGTTCCGCTCACATTCTCGGTGATTCCCGTTGCTGACACAGTGTGCCCCAAAAAGTCCACTTCGCGAAGTCAGAACTCACATTTCTTAAACTTAGCAACCAGCTTCTGGTCCCTGAGATTTCGGAGAGTAATCCGCAAGTGCTCCTCGCAGTTGATTGAAGAGGTCATTAATCCTGGACTTGTTCTTCACTGTAACTTTGTTTATCTCCCTGTAGTCGATGTATAGACGTAGGCTTCCGTTCTTCTTTCGCATGAAAAGCACGGGTGCACCCCAAGGCGACACGCACGGTCTGATGAACCCTTTATCCAGAAAATCTCCTAGTCGTGCCTGGTAGAAGCTTGAAAGAGAGGGTCACCTCTCGCTCGGGGGTATTCCCGGCAGTTCAGTCAGGAGGCCGTCAGAAGGAACCCCTACAACGGGGGTGTCAGTGAGCGATGCAGAGGGTCGAGTCGCTAGGCTCACTGAAACCAAGTAACTACATATCCGCCTGGTACCTCGCGAACCACTCCATTCCCGGCACCTCGTCGTAATCCTGCTTCCTGACTCGGAATTTCCCGTCACGACGCCACCGGCCCGCAACCCGCCTCAGCCGGCGTTGAGAAGTCAGCAACAAAGTCTCGCGATGCGTCGAGGTACCCCAGTCATACCGCCCAACCCGTATCGTTGAGCCTTTAAAAGTCCAAAACTACTAAGCTGACGACAAGGGAAACAAACCACACTAACGCCCTCACAAGGCTCCAAGAGGTGACAACAAAACAGGCTGGGTTACCAGCCACCCGAAATTCCCCTCCCGAAAGCAACGAACTCACCTGTCACCAACACAGACCAGAAGCTCGGAGCGTAACCACCATCCCGGACTACCCGCTCCGACGGTCCGTCCCACCGAGGCGACGGTCAAAACTAAAGTTAGGTTTTAGCTCTAAGACCTACCACAAGGTCTAGCCCATAGAAAGAGCTGCGTACAGGGCATCCTAGCCGAAAGTGACCAGTGCCAAAGCTCCAAGCAGTCGACAGATCCCCTTGACCCACTCGATCAACGACCCAAAACGCTCCCAAACTAAGCCTCAAGACTATACCTTGGTCATGGGAAGCTAGCGACAAAACCCACATGATATGGTCCTACCTCCGTCCTGGCACCGACGGGGTGCGACACTCTAATTAACCACTAACTCTCGGCCCCAATCCGTTGCCCCTCCAAGCACCGGGTGTGACACCCCCGGAATTTGGATTAGTCCTCTATATAAAATGATATAATAGGACTAAAATCTCTAACCCGGCTATAGCATTTTGGATGGTAGCAAGATCCAAGGGAACATGAGAGTTAAGCGTGCTAGAGCTAGAGTAGTTCTAGGATGGGTGACCCCCTGGGAAGTGGGGCGTCACAGTTGGTATCAGAGCCATTCACCAGCCGGAAATGTGAGATGAGTCTCGGCTGAGCCAGGGTTATATAGCGGGTAGAGCGAGGCTCCCCGGCTAATGACCGTTGTGAGTGGAGTGCAGCTCCTCACAAGGTCGGCTAAGGCTAGCGAGGCAAGTCTCACATCGCCTGGTGCTTGTGAGTGTGCTTGAGCCTGACGTGGACGTCAGGGCTTAAAGGGGGGAAGAATGTGACACCCCCGGAATTTGGATTAGTCCTCTATATAAAATGATATAATATGACTAAAATCTCTAACCCGGCTATAGCATTTTGGATGGTAGCAAGATCCAAGGGAACATGAGAGTTAAGCGTGCTAGAGCTAGAGTAGTTCTAGGATGGGTGACCCCCTGGGAAGTGGGGCGTCACACCGGGCATCGAATCGAGCGGTAAACCTCCAGACCAAACAGTGACACTCCCAACTAGGAGAAAATCTAAACTCTAGGTCCACTCAACAATGACCTCCAGGTACTGTAGACTATCCGTCTGAAACCTAAAGGGTCGAAAGAAGACAAGCAACGAAAATAGCAAGAAGAACCCTGTCAAAAGTTGCCTAGGTTTTCCAAGCGCACTCGAGGGAACACGTGCCAACCCACTAGTAGGACAACCTAACCGACCCTCTCTAACCGAAAACGAGCCCGAAACGAACAAGATTTACTAGCCCCGGTGGTCTCCCTTTTTAACCCGAAAGGAGCACCCCGAGACCCCGTCCCGACGATTTCTACAACCCTTGCCGTGACCACAGTAAAAAGCCGAACTATGGTTAACAACCGTAGGGGAAAGATTCCTCATTCCCTCCTATACCTTGCCCATGGTGCAAAAAGAATCGGCCGACTACCTGCTGTAGCTTGACACCAGAAGACCTAGAAGGTACAAATTTAGACAAAAGGCTATCCAGTTACCCACGACCGACAAACGACCGACAAACCAACAAACACCGGTGGGCTGCACTACCACCCGTCACCGTTACTAACGATAACCAGAACGTCGGCAGAGGAAGGGGTTCGAAAAAATAAAAACCGGCACAACGATCTGCTGTGTTAACAGCCGCACCAAGTGCATGAACACCGTCAGCAGACCCACCGTACCCCGTGCTGGTTGCCTAAACCATTGACTCATAGCAACCATCAAGGCCCCGGTGGTAGCCGGCCTCGACCCCAACCTCCAAATCAACCCGACAACACTAGCACAACACCCGAGCTAAACCGAAAAACAAAACTCAACAGTCCCGCACTCTCGCATCTCTATGCAATTATACCCTGATCATTTCATTAATTAGTAGCCAGTGGTAATATGCTCCTGTGGATGTTGGACAGCGACTACTGTGGTTAAAGCTGTTTTTCTCTGATACCATCTTAATCTGTCACGCCCCGGGGGTTTCATTAAGCGGAAGACAGCCACTGAAAGAGTTGAATTTGCATATAATTTTTTTTTTTGAAAGCGATCTCCCCCGGCGCGTGCCCAGACCCGCCGCATATACAAATTCACTCTGCAAATGGGCAGAGTCTCCTTTGTATATGCACGGCGTCCCGACTACAATATCCATACAAACATCCATTTAACCACAATAGCTCAGCAGTCGAGTACAAACAACTATTTTTCCATAAGTATTAACGAGGCCGACAAATTTTGAAAGGATAAATCCACGAGTTTTAAAACGGCGCCCACACGGCACCCATGTTTTCAAAGCTGGTTTCGTAATCCATAAATCCACAGAGTTTTAAAACGGTGCCCACTCGACACCCATATTTTCAAAACTATTTTCGCAATTCCATAAATCCACAGAGTTTTAAAACGGTGCCCACTCGACACCCATATTTTCAAAACTGTTTTCGCAATATTTTCTTTTTCTTTTTCTTTGTATTTTGAAAACGGCCAACCAATAGAAGTAAAACAACCATTCATCCACAAGGTATGAAAACCTTCCAACATCCACGTCGACCCCACAGGGGTATCGAGATCCACAAAATAAGCTACTAACAGGTAATAAAATGAACAAGGAAAGAAGAATCAAAGTCTGCAGCCTCGAAGGGCCAAAAGATCGCTCGTGCGGCCTCACCGTCGTCCTAGCAATCACCCCTGGACGAACCTGTCACAGAGCGGGAAGTCAGTGACTAGAAAATAAAGCACGAAAGCAACAAGGGCTATAAATAAAGCAAACCGCCGTAAAACCAGAGCAACCGCCCTCCTCCTCGTGCAATCGAGGGTGGCCCAACGAGTTATTATTGCTAGTGGGTTGGATCGTTACATTTGGTATCAGAGCCAATAACCAGCCGGAAGTGTGTGGCGAGTGTCACGCCCCGGGGGTTTTTAGGTAAAGATAAGCGGAAAAACGTATGTATTTTTTTTTTTCTTTCTTTATAATTAAGTACCAACCTCGCCCCGGTGCGTGTCAGACCGCCACATATACAAATTCACTCTTCAAGCGGACAGAGTCTCCTTTGTATATGCACGGCGTCACACTTACAACAACAATGATAACTACATTCAACATACGATCTTTAACCACACAGTCACAGTCAACAAAGTACGAGAGTGTAAAGACATTCAATCCCCTTACGAGGAACCTACAAGTTTGCAAACGGTGTCCACTCGACACTCATTCCTTTAAAAACGTCTACACATTCACTGTAAGGCGGCTATATCATTTTGAAAGGATAAATCCACAGGTTTTCAAAGCAGTGCCCACACGACACTTGGTTTTGGAAAACATTTTCGAAATTCCTTTTTGTTCAGTATAAAAACATGCCGCATATAAATCATTAAGAAACATTATAAAAATCACCTCACAAAACCGTCTCTCAATCCAACATCCACAACATTCCACAATCAAGCAATCGAGAACTTAAACTTAGATAACAAGGGGATGAGATAACTCGAGCTAGAAAAATAGAATAAACCTCATCCAGCTAATGTTCTTTAATCGCTGCCTCACTGTCGTCCCGACTACTACACCTAGTCAAACCTGTCACGGAGTGGGTAAAGTCAGTGACAAACAAAGTAGATGTCTAAATATCAATAAGGAAAGAAAAACCAACCGATTACACCGAAACCTTTTCGCTAAAATCCTGTACATAAATTAAGCTGGGCACCAACCCCAGATTTGTCAATTAAGCTGGGCACCAACCCCAGAGTACCTGTCGGAGAGACTAAAGTCTCCCCTCGTGCGCAAACACCTTTTTGATGCTTTGAACCTCTTCACGGTGCTGGTGTGCTATTTTCAGCTGGCGCGAAGAGGTCCTCACGGCTCCCACTCCTTTGTGAGGCACACGGGTCACAAAGACCACTTCTCCGGAAAAGTACACCCATGCGGTGGCCCTATCCGCCTGTGTACGTGCAGCATCCGAAAACGGATTTGCCGAGATCGGCGTGTAGTGAGCACCGCGACCGCAGTCGCGAAGTTGTTAGATAAAATACGTTTATGCGAAAGGTTAAACTGTCCATCTACTTTGTTAGGCAAATTGAGAGCATTTTAGTGATGATAGATGCACTTACTGCACTTGTTGCACTTATAGCAACCGTACCCACCTGGAATGAAGACATACGACCGCTCCCGTGACCCTCTTAAGCAATCGGAACTCCTCGCGGCCTACTAGAATATCCAAGAGTACAAATTAACACCTTACCCTAATCAGGTAACATCAGTGGTCCCAACCACTGCAATAAAGAACCCACCAAAGCCGAAATCACTACACCTAGAGGACCGCGATGTCAAATCAAAATCCCAACAAATCAAAACAGTCAAGTAAAATCGAAAACTCAGATCATACCGGTAAATTCAAAGGCTAACAACCACCGGACCGCGACTGTTTCATCGCGAACCCCGTCGGAGTCTAAAACCGCTAATGGAAATCCAACAAAATCCAATTCTCAACCGGTAGCCGACTCGGGACGATAATGATTAAACCCGAAGATCCCGACGGCAAAAATGAGACAAGAGACCCGGCGGCGCGGCCCCGACGATTCCGTCGGGGCGCGGAGCATCGGCGAAATTAACACCCGACATAATAAAACAGTGACCAAAAGATCCCAAGTGGCCACACCAAGAAAACCGCGGAGATAATGATCCCAACGGCGAAAACGGCGCTCAAAACGGTGGAAAAACGGACCCAAACGGAGCCACCGAACTTTGGGCTGTCGGGTGGTGCACAGGGGCAACCGTGGACCGGGTCTGCGCATCGGGCGGCCGTGCGGCATGCGCCGGGTGCACGCAGGAGGCGTGCACCGCGCGTCTTGGGCCGGGCCGGTGCACGCGCGAGGCGTGCACCGGGTCTGCGCGTCGGGTGGCCGTGCGGCATGCGCCGGGTGCACGCATGAGGCGTGCACCGCGCGCCTTGGGCCGAGCCGGTGCGCGAAACCGTGCGCCGGGTCTTGTGCTTCCGACGCTGCGGGCGTGCACCGGGTGCACGCCTGGACCCATGGACCGCGCTGTACGGACAAGCACAGTAAACCCTAATTTTGCCGTTTTCGCTCCCGTTTCGCGATTTCTTCTCCGTTTTCGCTCCCGCGCGACTCCGGCGAAGACCCCGCGACCATGGTAACGACGGCGGCGGCCTCCCGTTTAACAATGGCGGCGGCGGCCTCCCGTTAACCCACTATGTTCCAACGAAACATCCCCAAAAATTCCCGAATAAATACACGATAATTCTAATGACTAAACGAACGATTGACGGACAACCAAAACGTCGATCGGAAGCCCGATAAAAAGACACCGATTAAAAATCATCGATTAAACTCGATAAAAAAAACCATCGATCACCCTCGATCAAGAACGAGAATAAATCATGGATCAAAACCCGACGAAAATCCGCGATCGGTGTACCAATTAAAACGACCTTACAAGAACACGGAAAACCCCCGATTAATTTGACAAACGTAACGTTGATCACTAACCTTAATTTATCGGTACTAAAGAACCGATCTTGGTTCTTGCGGCGTTGGAGATCCGGATCCGCTCCCCGAAGATGATGGCGTCTCGTTCTCCGGTCTCCGGACGTCAATCGGAGCGATCGGGTTCCTCCGATTTCTCCTTCTTTTGTTTTCTCTCTTTTCAACTAGGGTTTCGTTTGGTTTTCGGTACGCACGAAAGAGGAGGGTTTGAGGAGGCGGTATTTTAAATTAGGGTTTTCCTTTCGGTAACGGGGTTTATTTATCCTCTTATTATAAATTTATTTAATTTCTAACTCGTACGTAAGAAAATTCTATTTTCCGTCACCGGATAATTAATTAATTAATTAATTATCCCCTACGAGATAATCCCCATTATCCCAGACGGGTGCAAGATATTTTGCACAGGTTTCGATGCACGACTAATCACCGCATCACTAAGAATTCCGTTCCGGGAGATCCGTTTGTCGGATTTTGGATCCGATTGCACCGCCGTTCATCGTTTTTCGAGCTCTATCACCGAAAAATACCCGCACCGCACGTTAGTCGACTCTAAAGAGCCCGATATTCTAATTCCCTTTAACTTACACTTTATTAGCAGGAGGGTGAAATATTACTAGAAAAGTCGTGTCATTACACCACTCACACTTTATAAAAAGTTTCGTCCTCGAAACTTAAACTCAACCCTCACTAAATAATTCTGGGAAATCTTTCTTCATTTTCGTCTTAAGTCCCCAAGTCGCTTCGCGCTCCTCATGGTTACTCCATTGCACCTTTACGTAAGGGATTGTCCGGTTGCGAAGTTTCTTTTCCCCCCGCGCCAGCGGTCGTAACGAGGTTTGGCAGTAGAGCCGACCGGTTTGCCTCCTGGCCTACACGCTCCAAAAATCCCGAATGTCGGGTCATTGGCGTCATCCATTAATCCCCAAAAGCTCGTGCTATTAGAAATTCACAACCCATTTACCTAAAGCATACTGCCACAACGCCACGGATGTGGAAGTTGGACCTATTTAACCCTTAAATAAATAGCCAACACATAAGGCAACTAAGTCTTCACATCCTTATTGGGCGGGAAGGTACAAAGTATTTTGTTCTAAGGGTCCTCCTGGGGTTGCAACCAACATTACTCTTCGCAATGGGTCTTTCCTGCTACTACTTCCCTCGTAAGTTAAAACGTCTATTTTCCCCCGCCGGTCGCTGGCGTTCCGCTTTCGCCTGTTGGCATTCCAATTAATGCGCCACGGTTGCTACGCATCGCTCTTTAATTTGGGCCACCATAAGGTGTGATGACCTGGATCTCCGCAGAGCTGTTGCAGTGCTTTGAGGTGGCTACTGGAGGTTTACGCGGTGTGCGGGAGGTATTTGGGGCTTTTTCAGGGTGACCGGCAGCTTCTGGAGGCCTACGGGGCGTGCCGGCGGTGTTCTGGGGCCAATTTGGACACCAGTGTTGGACTTCGGGCTTAAAGTGGATCACGCGGGTGATCAGGGGACCCCATTGGATGTTTAGAGGTGTTCCCGCGCGAAACGGATATTGAGATTGGGCTCGGCGCGAATTTCGGACTAAGAATACTTTCCGGGGGCATTCGGCGATTTTTAGAGTGAGAATTTGGCGAAACGGACGTCAAAATTGGATTCAGCGCGCGAAAACGCTTCAGACAGTGTATTTGCATGAATTTTGGGCTTCGGGTTACTGTTCAACCGGAACAGTATTTCCGGCGATCGCCGGCGGCTGCCGGCGGCGGCGGGCGGCGGCGGAGGGCGGCGGAAGGCGGCGGGCAGGCGGCGGAGGCCGCGGGCAGGCGCTGAGGGCGCGGGCAGCAGCGGCGGGGGCGCGGCAGGCGGCCGGTCCACCGCGCGGGCGTGCACCAAGATGTGGACACGTGGCATCTGGTGGTTGGTCGGCTCACAGCACTCGGCGCAGGGAGCAGGATGGCTGGCTTGGGTTCACGGTGCACCGCGGTGGACACGTGGCGGATTGTTATTGGTTCGGTGTTCAGTGGCTCGTGCACCGGGTGCAGCGGTCAGAGGCAAGGACACGTGGCGCGATGCTATAGGCTGGTCAACTGTGCGGGCAGGAGGGCAGCGGCGCTGTGCGGGCTGGTCGGCTGGTCGGACACGCGGCGGGCGATGGCGCGCCCCGCACGACTGTACGCTGTGCGGGATGCGCGCCGATCCCCTGTGGGGGGCACGTGTCGCCGTTTGATTGGGCCCGCCCGGTCGGACGGGCGCGTCCGACCCGGGCTGGCGGATCCGGGCCCAAATGCCCCGAATCCATTAAATTGGGTTTTTCTTCCTTTTATTCTTTCCTTAGGGCTTTGTAGAGGGTTTTTCTCTCTTCCTGTTCAGAGTTAGTGTAACACCCCCGGAATTTGGATTAGTCCTCTATATAAATGATATAATAGGACTAAAATCTCTAACCCGGCTATAGCATTTTGGATGGTAGCAAGATCCAAGGGAACATGAGAGTTAAGCGTGCTAGAGCTAGAGTAGTTCTAGGAGGGGTGACCCCCTGGGAAGTGGGGCGTCACAGTTGGTATCAGAGCCATTGCACCAGCCGGACATGTGAGATGGTCTTGGCTGAGCGAGGGTTATATAGCGGGTAGAGCGAGGCTCCCCGGCTAATGACCGTTGTGAGTGGAGTGCAGCTCCTCACAAGGTCGGCTAAGGCTAGCGAGACGAGTCTCACATCGCCTGGTGCTTGTGAGTGTGCTTGAGCCTGACGTGGACGTCAGGGCTTAAAGCGGGGAAAATGCGACACCCCCGGAATTTGGATTAGTCCTCTATATAAATGATATAATAGGACTAAATCTCTAACCCGGCTATGGCATTTTGGATGGTAGCAAGATCCAAGGGAACATGAGAGTTGAGCGTGCTAGAGCTAGAGTAGTTCTAGGATGGGTGACCCCCTGGGAAGTGGGGCGTCACAGTTAGCCCGAGCTTCCTCTTAGACATTTCTTCCTCTCCCCATTCTCCATCTACTGTAGCTTTCCCGAGAATTGTTGAGGTTCGGATCCCGAGGTTTGCAATTTTTCCGGCGCGGCGCGACGATTGTTCTACGGCTACCAGATTCGTCGCTCTTCGGTGTTCAAGCTCCCCCGGTTCACCCCGACATCCTATTTTCACGATTTTGCGCCGTCGGATTCTAGACAGGTAGGGCTTCATTTCCTATTTTGTGAGTTTCATCAGATTCCGAGGTTTTGATGGAGTTTCTGTGGCCTCTTTTTGATCCTTTTTCCGTCGCGGAGTTTTGGGACAGCACCATCTTGTTTTGGCGATAACTTCGCACTCGAGCATCGAAACGGGGCGATTCAAAAGGGGATTTGCATCTACGCATCGCGAGGAGTCTACTGGAATTTTCTTGGATTTTCGTGGATTTTCCCTGAGGGTGAGGAATCCCTTTTTACAGATCTTTATATTGCTGTTTTGGGATGAAGGATTGTTTGAGGTAGTCCTCTTGTCGATTTTCGTTCTCAGCACAGAAAAATCGTGGGAAAACGTGCAGGTACTTGTTTCGACCGGATCGTCGCGTAGATCGTGATAGTATTTTTCTGGGAATTTATTGGGCACGTTTCGCAGGTAAAATTGGCTGAACAGTAAATCTGATTTTTGAGGACAGATTTCGGATTAATTTGAGATAGTAATTTGTGTGTATTCTTTGGGACCCTTGGCACAGTATTGCGGAGATTCTTGGAGATCGAGCGCGGACTTCGCCGTCGGAACTTGGATTTAGCGCTCGAGGTGGGTACCGTTGTTTAACCTCCTACTTGTGATGTCCCCACTAGGCCTATTTGAGTTGCTTTTATTACATTGCTAAATGAACCGGTAAAAAGTAAATAAATGGCAGGGTAATTGGAATTGGACTATATTGCTTGTACACATTGGGACCTCTTATGTTTATGTGATAAATGGACATGGGATTACTTGGCAAATGGAAGTTTAACTAGTGGCATACCTCTATCTTGTGAAAGATAATAATATTTAAACCCTGTTTTTATATAAAGGACTTTGCATGCTTAAATGGACATCTAGTTAGGCCACCTTTTTCTGCTACACTATCATGATGGCATTGACTTAGGAGAAACCATGCTTTTCTCTTCTTTTGTCTACATTTGGGGGATAGTACGCTCGGGTTCGAGCAGGGGCTGGGATAGTGTAGTCAGACAGTTGAGGGTTTTGGGACAGGCAGGCTGTGAGGGCAGGGTATTGCGGCAACCGCGGACCGTAGGCGGTTGACCGGATATCGATTATTCTACCCGATTGTGGATCTTGGATTTTGGGACAGGCAGGCTTGATGGCAGGGTATTGCGGCAACCGCGGACCTTGGGCGGTTGACCGGACAGTGGTTATTGCATCAGATTGGGTATCGGGTCTCCTTTTAGTGGATGGGGTTTCCCACTATTTGTTTATCTTGCATCGGGTTGAGATCGGGTCTCCTTTTAGTGGATGGGTTTTCCCACTTTGATCAGAGTCATGATCCAGTCCTGCTGATTTGGTACTTGTTACCCAGGCATTATACTCGTGTGGGTCGCTCCCCTCGAGTGCCACTCCGGAGTGTGCGTTTTACAGGCTTCGAGTCCTCGGGACTCTCATCCCCTATCGGTGTTATGTGTGGCCAGCATACCCGATTCGGCAGACAGGCAGGCAGAGCAGGCAGTACCAGTGCTTACTGGTGTATCGATTGGGTCTAGGCAGGCAGGCATTTACCTTCTGATGCATACATGTAGCTATACTATCTGTTAGCTCATTAGAGGCATGTAGTGGTAGCTTTATTCATCATCAGCAGTTTTGTTTCAGCTTACCACCTTTGTTCATTCTTCCGCCTCTTATAGTCCTAGTGGGCACATTTGAGTTGAGGTTTACCCACTAGGAGGAGGCTACTGTTCTATAGTAGTTCTCACTCCCCACTGTTTTTCTTTCTCTCTTTCCCCTTTGTTTTGCAGTGTCGTCTGCGGGAGTTGCGGGACCCTCCTCAGCGGATCGAGGTGAGTGGATCGCGGATTAGATAGCGGTCTACCCAGGCACCAGTTCTGCTACTAGATGTACCCCAGATACTCTCAGATACTCTACTTTTCATTTCATTTTGGGTCCGGCTGCGTCCGGCTGGTTGTATTTGATTAGTGAGCTGGGAGAGACATATGTATTATTGAGAGTTTATTTCTGCACTTTACTTTTCAGCTTTATCTGAGATGTATTAGTTCTAGTTTAGCTCTGTTTATGCTCTTTTATTATATCCTTTATATTTGAGCAGGTTACCAGCGCTTCGTATACACGGAAAATTCCGTGTATACGGCGGATCTGTAGACGAGCCCGGGTTCTGGTTTACACCCGGGGCGTGACAGATTAAGTTGGTATCAGAGCTTAGGGATAGGTCAGTTGGGACTTAGGAAACCCTAGGCTTTTGGCAGACCTTAGGAAGGCAGGACGTGAGTGACGTGACATTATGCGAAAGTCGGCAATTTGGTCATGTGTTTATTCGACTCTTCCAGGGAGGGAAGAGGGATTGGCATACCCTATTTTTGTGGGACAGTTATGTTGGCTGCAGACAACATAAAGTTACAAAAATAGGAGGATGCCTTTGACTTTCGCTAGATTGGGTCGAGTGCGGTTTCGTTATTGATCTGTGGTTCTCTGTGTGACAGGATGCCTCCCCGACGTCGGATTCCTACCCGGGGTGCCCCTACACCCCCTGTTGAGCGAGGACAGGCTGGATCTTCTGAGATTGCTGAGCTGAGGGCCTTGGTAGCCCAATTGGCGGAGAGCAGCCGCCGGCAGGAGCAGCGGATTGAGCAGCTACTGGCGCGGAGAGGGGCGCCGCCTCCGACAGTGTCAGAGACCCCGGCACCACCTGTGGAACCACTTGTGCCGACGGCGCCATCTTGGAGTAGCGGGGCTCAGGGCGTGGCCCAGCCTTTGACCCCGGCGGAGGAGCAGGACTTCGCGGATAAACTGGTTAAGTTCTGTAAGCGCGGGCCGCCCAGGTTCTCGGGGCGGGATATGCAGCCGTGGGAGGTTGGGACATGGTTAGCAGCGATGGAGAAGATTTTTCGGGATTTCTTCATCGACCCAAGGTACAGAGTTTATATGGCGGTACATTGCCTAGATGGAGATGCAGACCTCTGGTGGCATCGGGTGGAGCCACGGGAGTTTCAGATTTCTCGACAGTTACCCTGGTCCGAGTTTCGGCGTATGATCGTGGATACCTATTTTTCGACCAGCGTGAAGAGGAAGCTGGAGGATGATCTGAAAAACATTCAGCAGGGCGACCGGTCAGTTCAGGATTACCATCAGGAGTTCATGCGACTGTTCAATTGTGTGCCCTATGTCGCCCGGGATGGACCACACCAGGTCGAGTTATTCGAGGCAGGCCTCCGCAGCGAGCTTTATATCCTTGTGCATGCACAGCGACACCAGACTCTTCAGGAGGCCGTCGAGCATGCCTTTTGGGTGGAGGGAGGCGACGCAGAGGTGGCAAGGCGAGGCGGGATGGTCGTGCTGAGTTCCGCGAGGAAACGACCAGCACCCGAGGATGAGGGACAGACTGGTTCATGGAGACCGCCACGGCCTCAGTCACCTAGCCGTGGGCGTGTGGAGCAGCGAGAGCCTAGCGGATCCCAGTGGCCATCGCAGCAGCAGCAGGAGTCTCAGCATCAGACTCAGAGGCAGCAGCAGCAGCGGGCGAGGCAGCCCCGGTCTTCAGTCGGGTGTGTTTTCTGCAAGGGCCAGCACCCCTCTGATACTTGTGATTTGCGGCATGGTCGTTGTTTTCGGTGTGGACAGCCAGGCCACATTCGAGCTACGTGCCCCCTTTCGACTTCAGCGGCACCCTCATCTACATCGGCTCCCCTTTCGCCCCAGCAGCAGTGGTCGGCTCAGTGGCCTTATGCTCCAGCGAGCGGGTCACCACCTTTTTACCCTGCGGATCAGCAGTTGCCGGATCGGGGCGGTCCGGTCTACGCCACTCAGGTGGAGGATTTTGCAGCCGCCGACCTTGTGGGGGCAGGTATGGTTTTACTGTATTTACCGGCATTGTTTGTGCATTGTATTGCATTTGGGCATTCTAGTCTTTTGTTAGGAGTGCATGTACTTCCTTGCATTGGGTTAAGGGTAGGACGGTTACCGGGTGTTCGGGAGGTCGTATTCCCGATCCTTAGCACGTAGGGACGTGTTGTGGGTCCTGCCCGGTGCGGTTGAGTCCTTGGTTTTACCTGTAGGCCTGGTGGTCTTGTGGGGCTTGGTTTGGCACTTAGGATGGTTAGGCTGGCTCGGTCGTTTACTTTTCGCGGCAGCTGATTATGCTGCCAGGACGGTTCTTGTGAGAGCCAGGCCTGGAGGCGTTGGTGTACCTGGGTTGCTTGAGGGTATCTTCGCTTCTTTGGTTTTGACCTTGTGGGCGAGGCGGATGTCTCGTAGTGGGTGAGTAGCTTGTTTGCTGGTGTGTTTGAGGGATCTGCGGCGGCATCGGGACTTGGTGATACCCCTTTTTGGTGGTGAGTTTCTAGCTGTTCTCCTATCGGAGTTGTTTGGCATGACACCAGTTTGGGGGTTGAGGACCCAACTCCAGGATTTGATGTGTTGGATTTGTGTCAGGCCAAGTGTGGCACCTTTGGGGGCGCCGGTGCTATTCGAGTGTGGAAGGTTGGTTCACTTCGGCTTTGTGAGAACCCGTAAGAATTTGATAAAGTGATCGTCGGGAGCTAGCACCCTTCTGTCAAGCTTGGGGGATTTGATTTACTAGCTGCAAGGATATTGGATCTTCGCGAAGATGGATTTGCGATCTGGTTCTCTCGACTGCTCCTGGCTGAGTGTTGATTGCTTCTACCTCCCGACGGTTTTGTTTTGGAGATCTGAGGTTCTGAGACCAGTTGGGGGACTTATATCGGATACTTTGGGAGTACAGAGGTATTTGGATCGAGCTTTTGTGTCGACGGACTGGTGATTGGATTATCTGAGGCCCTGGGAGGGGCAGATGCTTGTACCGGTGCAGACTACTTGTTGGCCGAGCAGTTAGCCCAGCTGTACCTTGTTGAGGTGGCGTGGTCCTCTGGATGTGTTCTCCTTTGTTTCGTTCTGGTTAGAGACCCAAGGTTGCGTAGTGCCTCTGGTTGAGGTATTTGGTAGTTTGGGAGCTTGGGTGGTGGATGATTGGATATTTACCCCCCTGTTGGTTGAGATTCCGTGTCGAGGAATGACTTTAGTTTCGAGGACGAAACTTTCTTTTAGTGGGGGAGGATGTGATGACCTGGATCTCCGCAGAGCTGTTGCAGTGCTTTGAGGTGGCTACTGGAGGCCTACGCGGTGTGCGGGAGGTATTTGGGGCTTTTTCAGGGTGACCGGCAGCTTCTGGAGGCCTACGGGGCGTGCCGGCGGTGTTCTGGGGCCAATTTGGACACCAGTGTTGGACTTCGGGCTTAAAGTGGATCACGCGGGTGATCAGGGGACCCCATTGGATGTTTAGAGGTGTTCCCGCGCGAAACGGATATTGAGATTGGGCTCGGCGCGAATTTCGGACTAAGAATACTTTCCGGGGGCATTCGGCAATTTTTAGAGTGAGAATTTGGCGAAACGGACGTCAAAATCGGATTCAGCGCGCGAAAACGCTTCAGACAGTGTATTTGCATGAATTTTGGGCTTCGGGTTACTGTTCACGCCGGAACAGTATTTCCGGCGATCGCCGGCGGCGGCCGGCGGCGGCGGGCGGCGGCGGAGGGCGGCGGAAGGCGGCGGGCAGGCGGCGGAGGGCCGCGGGCAGGCGCTGAGGGCGCGGGCAGCAGCGGCGGGGGCGCGGGCAGGCGGCCGGTCCACCGCGCGGGCGTGCACCAAGATGAGGACACGTGGCATCTGGTGGTTGGTCGGCTCACAGCACTCGGCGCAGGGAGCAGGATGGCTGGCTTGGGTTCACGGTGCACCGCAGTGGACACGTGGCGGATTGTTATTGGTTCGGTGTTCAGTGGCTCGTGCACCGGGTGCAGCGGTCAGAGGCAAGGACACGTGGCGCGATGCTATAGGCTGGTCAACTGTGCGGGCAGGAGGGGCAGCGGCGACTGTGCGGGCTGGTCGGCTGGTCGGACACGCGGCGGGCGATGGCGCGCCCCGCACGGCTGTACGCTGTGCGGGATGCGCGCCGATCCCCTGTGGGGGGCGCGTGTCGCCGTTTGATTGGGCCCGCCCGGTCGGACGGGGCGCGTCCGACCCGGGCTGGCGGATCCGGGCCCAAATGCGGCCCGAATCCATTAAATTGGGTTTTTCTTCCTTTTATTCTTTCCTTAGGGCTTTGTAGAGGGTTTTTCTCTCTTCCTGTTCAGAATTAGCCCGAGCTTCCTCTTAGACATTTCTTCCTCTCCCCATTCTCCATCTACTGTAGCTTTCCCGAGAATTGTTGAGGTTCGGATCCCGAGGTTTGCAATTTTTCCGGCGCGGCGCGACGATTGTTCTACGGCTACCAGATTCGTCGCTCTTCGGTGTTCAAGCTCCCCCGGTTCACCCCGACATCCTATTTTCACGATTTTTGCGCCGTCGGATTCTAGACAGGTAGGGCTTCATTTCCTATTTTGTGAGTTTCATCAGATTCCGAGGTTTTGATGGAGTTTCTGTGGCCTCTTTTTGATCCTTTTTCCGTCGCGGAGTTTTGGGACAGCACCATCTTGTTTTGGCGATAACTTCGCACTCGAGCATCGAAACGGGGCGATTCAAAAGGGGATTTGCATCTACGCATCGCGAGGAGTCTACTGGAATTTTCTTGGATTTTCGTGGATTTTCCCTGAGGGTGAGGAATCCCTTTTTACAGATCTTTATATTGCTGTTTTGGGATGAAGGATTGTTTGAGGTAGTCCTCTTGTCGATTTTCGTTCTCAGCACAGAAAAATCGTGGGAAAACGTGCAGGTACTTGTTTCGACCGGATCGTCGCGTAGATCGTGATAGTATTTTTCTGGGAATTTATTGGGCACGTTTCGCAGGTAAAATTGGCTGAACAGTAAATCTGATTTTTGAGGACAGATTTCGGACTAATTTGAGATAGTAATTTGTGTGTATTCTTTGGGACCCTTGGCACAGTATTGCGGAGATTCTTGGAGATCGAGCGCGGACTTCGCCGTCGGAACTTGGATTTAGCGCTCGAGGTGGGTACCGTTGTTTAACCTCCTACTTGTGATGTCCCCACTAGGCCTATTTGAGTTGCTTTTATTACATTGCTAAATGAACCGGTAAAAAGTAAATAAATGGCAGGGTAATTGGAATTGGACTATATTGCTTGTACACATTGGGACCTCTTATGTTTATGTGATAAATGGACATGGGATTACTTGGCAAATGGAAGTTTAACTAGTGGCATACCTCTATCTTGTGAAAGATAATAATATTTAAACCCTGTTTTTATATAAAGGACTTTGCATGCTTAAATGGACATCTAGTTAGGCCACCTTTTTCTGCTACACTATCATGATGGCATTGACTTAGGAGAAACCATGCTTTTCTCTTCTTTTGTCTACATTTGGGGGATAGTACGCTCGGGTTCGAGCAGGGGCTGGGATAGTGTAGTCAGACAGTTGAGGGTTTTGGGACAGGCAGGCTGTGAGGGCAGGGTATTGCGGCAACCGCGGACCGTAGGCGGTTGACCGGATATCGATTATTCTACCCGATTGTGGATCTTGGATTTTGGGACAGGCAGGCTTGATGGCAGGGTATTGCGGCAACCGCGGACCTTGGGCGGTTGACCGGACAGTGGTTATTGCATCAGATTGGGTATCGGGTCTCCTTTTAGTGGATGGGGTTTCCCACTATTTGTTTATCTTGCATCGGGTTGAGATCGGGTCTCCTTTTAGTGGATGGGTTTTCCCACTTTGATCAGAGTCATGATCCAGTCCTGCTGATTTGGTACTTGTTACCCAGGCATTATACTCGTGTGGGTCGCTCCCCTCGAGTGCCACTCCGGAGTGTGCGTTTTACAGGCTTCGAGTCCTCGGGACTCTCATCCCCTATCGGTGTTATGTGTGGCCAGCATACCCGATTCGGCAGACAGGCAGGCAGAGCAGGCAGTACCAGTGCTTACTGGTGTATCGATTGGGTCTAGGCAGGCAGGCATTTACCTTCTGATGCATACATGTAGCTATACTATCTGTTAGCTCATTAGAGGCATGTAGTGGTAGCTTTATTCATCATCAGCAGTTTTGTTTCAGCTTACCACCTTTGTTCATTCTTCCGCCTCTTATAGTCCTGGTGGGCACATTTGAGTTGAGGTTTACCCACTAGGAGGAGGCTACTGTTCTATAGTAGTTCTCACTCCCCACTGTTTTTCTTTCTCTCTTTCCCCTTTGTTTTGCAGTGTCGTCTGCGGGAGCTGCGGGACCCTCCTCAGCGGATCGAGGTGAGTGGATCGCGGATTAGATAGCGGTCTACCCAGGCACCAGTTCTGCTACTAGATGTACCCCAGATACTCTCAGATACTCTACTTTTCATTTCATTTTGGGTCCGGCTGCGTCCGGCTGGTTGTATTTGATTAGTGAGCTGGGAGAGACATATGTATTATTGAGAGTTTATTTCTGCACTTTACTTTTCAGCTTTATCTGAGATGTATTAGTTCTAGTTTAGCTCTGTTTATGCTCTTTTATTATATCCTTTGTATTTGAGCAGGTTACCAGCGCTTCGTATACACGGAAAATTCCGTGTATACGGCGGATCTGTAGACGAGCCCGGGTTCTGGTTTACACCCGGGGCGTGACATAAGTCTGCCTCGGATCCTTGCGCATCTTTGTACCTCCGGGAATGCGCAGTGTAGGGAGCATTATATGCTTTTGCTAGATTTTCCTCCCTCATTTCTAGCTTATCGGCATACGAATTCGTCCCCGGAACCTTACCACATCATCTAAGCCAATCGTAGAGAAAAATCTCCGCCTTGCTCCGAGGATATTCTGTCTTGCACCAGTTATATTTGCGTGTCTGTTGTTTGATCTCTCGAGATCCTCTTGGAGATTCGTCAGACTAGATCTTAGTCTTTTTCCGGGCTTCGGCAAAGTGAGCACGGGTGCCTGTGCGGGTTTGTCTTTACGCTCCTTGAAACTCTTCTGGCACTGGGCCATCCAGACGAATCTTTCCCCTCTTTGGGTTAGTCAATTTAGGGAAAATGGCCTCCCACGAAGCATCTGTAGTAGTCTGCCCTGTAGAGTTATTTAGGATCCACAAGGATCTAAATAGGTACTATCAAACACCTAGAGGGGGGTGAATAGGTGTAATATTAAAAAACCAATCTCAGTGCAAAAATAAAAACCAATGCGGAAAATAAAAATCAACACACCGAGATTTACGTGGAAACTCCAATCCAGGAGAAAAACCACGGGACCAACACGCAATAACAATCCACTAAGAATTGAAGAATAACAAGGTGATTACCGACTCCACGGACTCGAACCCCTCCTTCAACTTCTTCGGACCTTGCGCTCACCGATTGGATGTCCACGCAATAACAATCCACTAAGAAACGAAGAATAACAAGTGATTACCCCTCCTTCATTTCTTCGGACCTTGCGCTCCACCGATTGCACGTCCACTGCACACGTTCGAATCCACGAACGCCACTCGAATCCACGAGCACACGTTTCGAATCCACGAAACGCCTTTAGCACACCGAATCCACGATGCCACGTCGAATCCACGACGCAAACTCAGCCGATAAGAATATAGGCTTCGATGGTGATCCTTTGCTTAGATTATCATTGAGGAACCGTAGAAGAAATCTCTAAGCAAAGACTAGATCAATTCGACAAAAGATAGATCTTGGAAGAACCGTCGAATTGACCTAAAAGAGGCTATAAAGAAGAACGATAAAAACCTAGCCTCTAGGGTTGCTCTCAAGTGTTTTATAAATAACGTATAGCTCCCACGTTTTTGAGAAACCCTAAATGTCTATTTATAGTTTAGAAACCTTTGGAAAGAGATAAGAATCAAAAACTACTTATCTGAATTTTCCCGGACGGCGATCCGGATCGGATTTACGGCGATCCGGATCGTCGTCTTTTTCAGCAATTCCTGAAAAAACAAGGTTCGGGATCCGGATCGGAATTCTGATCCGGATCGTGCCGATCCTGATCGGAAATTCTGATCCTGATCGGAATTCCTGAAAAAACAGTTTTTGATTTTTATGCAATTAAAAATTCATCCAAGTGTTTCTAAACTATAAAAGTATTCGGATCACCAAAATTATTTAGTTAAACGTACCTGATCAATCCGAATATTTTCCTTGAGATTGATGTAATGATCCACAATTCTTCAACTTCAATCTTCAAGACTCAAACACTGAGTGTCAACTTGAGCTCTTGTTGAATCTTCTCTAAGTCTTCAATTGCTGATTGACAATTTGATCCCTTTAAGACTCCGACTCAACTCACTGACTTGACTCACGAAATATGCCAACACCAAAGCCGTAACAATCTCCCCCTTTGGCAATTTCGTGACAAAACCCAAAAATACATAAAAACGCTCAAGTCACTCATCTTAAACCAAAAAATCGAAATTCAATGTCATCACCAAAACATTGATTTTCTTTGCGTGAAAGATCCAATAAATACAAAATTACATTTGAACCAAACAGTCCTAGAACATACTCTATGACTTAGGACTTGGAGTCTTAAAGTGATGTAATTCCTGCAAAACAAAACTCCAAACAAAATCAAACGTTAGTCGTTAGAAATTAAAATCCTACATTTGATTCGTCTTCCTTTTGGTTCTTTTGTTTTTCGGCTCTTTCAATTTTTTTTGTCTCCCCCTATCTTGAGCATCTCTAACATGTTCTCCATGTTCTCCATGTTCTTGAGCATCTATGTTCTCCCCCTTTGTGATACGATCATCATTTTCCGTTCTCCCCCATTTTTCTATTTTCGTTTGTCCTCTCTTGATGATCTCATCTCCGTCCTCATTTCTCTTCTCCCCCTTTTTGTCACAAATTGTCAAACAGTGAACATACTAGACAAAAAATCACTAACAACATTAGTTCATAGAGAAAGAGAGATAAAAGCTCAGTTCCGGTATATAACAAAAACACAGATTGCGTACCGGTACCAAGAACAAAAATCAAATAGTTTCTTGAAACAAATCCAGATTTTGAATCTTTGAATTACCGTTTGTATTCCATCAAGAAAACAAAAATAAGTGCTTTAACCAATGAATTAACAAGATGTCATTCAATCCAATTTTCTTTCATTAGAATAATTTAGAAAAATAAAAACCAGAAAGAGTATGTAAGCACTTTAGCGCATCAACTTTAAACAAAAGTCATCGTTTCATGCAACAAGAAATAGATTATACCAAATCTATCAAAAATACTCAAAAATGAAACGAAGATTTATGAAAATTAAAACTCTTAAAGTTGAACAATTTCAATTACATCTATCTTGATCTTATGCGTAATGCCTTTATCAAATCATCAATTTTGGTAAAGAAAATGAATTACAAAGATCAATAGATGTTTGAAATCCCCGATAAGTTAGATAATATATCTAGACAATCTGTTGAAGGAGTGGCTCTTCGAGCATCTTATATCAAAAATCCCACCTTATACCAACCATGAAATATGACTGAGTCAAGTATTTCAATATGCATTTCGTCAACATTTTTAAAACAAAATTTGCTTTGCATTCATGGAGTATCTTTTTCTTTCTTTTTCTTTTCCTCCATGTGGTGGTAGTTTTCACACTCCTCATAGGGATGTAACTCTTTCCACATCTTTTGAGCATTTTACTTTTCTTTGACTCCCCCTCAATTGGCTATCAATTATTTAATATATAAGGTATTCAACCTGTCACGCCCCGAGTCCGCCAATTTGTACGGTTCGGGCACGCCAACAGACCCGCCAATCAGGTAAAACCTTTTTCTACCTGATTGGCCACCGCAAAGGGTGCTCTTTTCCGGAAAGGCGGTCTTTGACCCGTGTTTACCCACGAGGTGACGTAGTGGGGCCCCCGTAGTGTGGGGTTTGAGGCACGAAGGTGCGAGCGTGGGACCTATA
>JAQOTM010000074.1:159092-301206 GCA_029168755.2 Tillandsia fasciculata | reverse complement strand
TTGTATGTATTCGACGATTGAACTAGTGTGGTTAAAGGTATGATGATATGATTATTGTAGTCGGGACGCCGTGCATATACAAAGGAGACTCTGCCCGTTTGCAGAGTGAATTTGTATATGCGGCGGGTCTGGGCACGCATCGGGGAAGAACAGTTTCAAAAAAAAAAAATGTATATGCAAATTTAGGAGATAAACGGTGACGTTTCTTTCGCATGTTTAAACCCCGGGGCGTGACAGATTAAGATGGTATCAGAGAAAAACAACTTTAACCACAGTAGACGCCGCCCAACATCCACAGAAGCACATTACCACTGCTACTAACTAATGAAATGATCAGGGTATAGGTGCGTAGAGATGCGAGAGTGCGGGATTGTTAAGTTTTGTTTCTCGGTTTAACTCGGGTGTTGTGCTAGTGTAGTCGGGTTGGTTTGGAGGTTGGGGTCGAGGCCGGCTGCCACCGGGGGTTCGAGGAGGTGGCTGGGAAGCGATGGAGTAAGCAACCGGCACAGGACACGGTGGGACTACCGACGGTGCTCATGCACCCGATGCGGCTGTTAACACAGCAGATCGTTGTGTCGGCTTTTGTCTTCCAAACCCCTTCCTCTGCCGACGCCTGGTCGTCATTAGTAATGGTGACTGGTGGCAGGGTAATCCGCCGGTGGTTGTTAGTGTGTCGTCTGTCATGTCGGACATGGGTAACCGGGGTGGCTCTTGTCTAAGGTTGTACCTTTTAGGTCTTCCGGTTTAGGTTAAACGGATTGTCGGCCGAATCTTTTGCACCTTGGGCAAGGTACGCGTGGGAATGAGGATTCTTCCCTACGGCTGTTACCCACCGTCCAACTGTTGCTGTGAACACTGCGACGGTGGTAGAAATCTTCCTGGAAGGGTTTGAGGTGCCCCTTTAGGTTAAAAAGGAGACCACCGGGACTAGTAAACCTTGTTCGTTTGGGATCAACTTTGGTTAGAGAGGCCAGGCCTCGTTTCGCACAAGTGTGCGTAAGTGGCGACTTTTCATTGGGTGTTTAGTTTTTTGGACGCTGGGTAGTGCCGTTTAGCTCCTTTTAAGGGGGCTTGTGGTGGTGTAGCTCTGAGTTGAGTTCTTACGTTCGGCGCAAGAGGGTCGGTTAGGTCCTTTCACTAATGGGGTGACGCGTGATCCCTCGAGTGCGCATAGTAAACCTAGGCAGTTTGATGACAAGGTGATTCTCGCTTCTATCGTTCCTTAGCCTTTCCCGACCCGATGGGTTTTGGATGGGTAGTCTACCATATCTGGAGGCCATTGTCTTAGCGGACCTAGAGCTCAGAGTCCTCTCGGTTGGGAGTGTGACCGTTATGTCTGAGTGGTTGCTGCTCGGTTCGTTGCCCGGTGCTTGGAAGGGCGACGGATTGGGACCGAGCGTTAGTGGTTAATCAAAATGTCGTACCCCTTTCAGTGCCAGGACGGAAGGAGGTCTTAGAGCTGAAACCTAGCTTTAGTTTTGACCGTCACCTCGGTAGGACGGACAGTTGGAGCGGACAAGCCGGGATAGTGTTTATGCTCCGAGCTAGTGGCCCGTGTTGGTGACGGGTGGAAGTGGCCCGTGTTGCTGACGGTTGGAGGTGGTCCGTATTGGTGACGGGTGGGTTCATTGTTTTCAAAGGAGAATTGCTTGTAGGCGGTGACCCGGCTGGTTTGGTTGGCACATCCTGTTGTCTCACGAGGGTATTAGTGTGGGTTCCCCCTTTGTGGTCGGGTTAATTTGGGCATTTAAGGGCCCGTCGGTCCGGGTTTGGTGGTAGGACCGGAGTACCTCGACGCATCGCGAGACTTTGGTTGCTGACTGATCAGCTCCGTCAGAGGTGGTCTGCGAACCGGTGGCGTCATAGCAGGGAACTCCCAACCGAGGAGCAGGCTTACTCAGGTTAGTTTCGATCAAGAAGGACGGAACGGTAGGGTTGCCGAGCGGGTTGAGCCGTCGGTAGTCTGAAATCTTAGGGCAGATCAGTCCGGTGGCTCTCCGTTCAAGGTTACCACCGAGTTTTGCCCAGAGATGTAGGGCGCTTCGCGTGTCATTGCTTCGGGGGTGGATATTTGAACGCCCCAGCGGTGTTCATGGGTATGTTGAACGGAATGTTCAGACTCTTCTTGGATCAACTCGCGTACGGGCGAGGAGCGTTTATGAGTGACCTTGCAGACTCTCAGGGACCAGAGAGTGTAGGCCAAACTCCAAAGGTGTGAGTTTGGGCATCGCGAGGTGGGCTTTTTGGGACGGCTAAAAGTCAGGAGAGCTTCGAAGAACGCAAGGTTCGGCTAACACGGGCACCAGTGTATACACTATCGGCACCGGTGAGAATTTTGGGGTTTATGGTGATGCATCACGGAACGGACTTGGAAGTGTGGTGAGGTAGCAGGGGAAAGTTAAGACCCTAAGCGGACTCTTGGTGGCTTAATTTGACAAGGGTTGTAGCACAACTCGTGACTCGACATTGGGTTGGTCGTCGAATAAAGGCCAAACATCAGCGCCCGTTGGGGAAACTGCAATCTCTCCTAGTGCCAGAGGGAAATGCGAGGATCACGAGGGGGCGCGAAGCTTTTGGGAGGGCAAGTCGGGCATGCTTGGGCCCTTTCCCCACTTACTGGAATCCTGGTGTGTTTAAGTTTCGAGGACGAAACTTCTTTTAAGGGTGTGAGTGATGTAATACTCGGGAAATCTGAGTTGGTATAAAGAGTGTTTTTCAGGCGTGAATGAGTGCGAGGACAAAGTTAACTTTAGTGGTCTGGATACCGGTATGCGAACGTCACAATCGCCGAAGCACAAATTCCGCCTTTTCGTTCCGAGTCTAATCTTGGAAATCTGAGGTCTCCAGTGTGACCATCTCATCGAATCGAGTGAAAATGGTATAGACCGTTTGTCGATCCGGCGGTCGAATCGTCCTGAACTTAGCAAGGAAACTAGTGGGACCCGCGACTTAAGTGAATAGTGAAATGAATAGTAACTCCCTGATTTATTTCCCTCGCTAGCCAACGTCGGCCGATCGACTGTCTGGAGTCCGAACCTGACGATCCAGGTAGTCGATTTGAATGGCGTCGTCGTTCTGAGCGCGGTGGCGTTGACCAAATTTCCGTTTGACGAGCCGGAAGCATCGTAAAGCATGCAGAACTGTTTATTTTACCGTATTTGATGGATTTTAAAATTATAGGGGATCGAATGCGACAAACCAAAATCACTACTTTGTAGATCTCGTCGAGCCGGACGTCGTGGTGGTGTCCGTTGTTCAGTTTGACGACCCGGTGGCATCGAAAAGCGTGAAAAGTGGCGAAAATGGTGTTTTTGCATAAGAGTCCCCGCATTTTATGTGCGGAATCCAATGGGATTCTTTGGAGATGGGCCTATGTGTGAGTTGAGGTCCCTGCAATAGGACCCGTTTCTAGATGAGGTTAGTGGAGGGGCTTCTTAGCATTTTGTACAAAGGTATACAAATAGTGGTGAATGGACCCAAGTTGCCCTAGCTCGGATCCATCGCACCCAGCCGCACCAGAGGAAGCCTCTCGACTTCCTCTGCCCCTGCTCCGACGGCTGCACCCGCAGCGCCGCCGACCGCCACCACCCCTCGCCGGGAAAGCAAGATCTACTCTTGCTTTCGGATTGGTTGACAAGGAAGCAACCAATGGCTCGGTCCTCTCCTAACCACATCTGGGAGCGTCCTCGGCCACCTGAGAGGCAAATCGGAGAGCCCCGATGCCCAGAACCGCTGCGCGCCGCCGGGCCATCATCCTCTTCGTCCTCGGGTCCGACGAGGTGAGCCTATTTGCTTTTTGGGTTTTTCGGCAACTTGAGCCCCGGCAGTCAGTTACTGACACCAAGAGGGTGATCTGGGTCATTTCCCGAGGCCTGGGGACCCCGGGGTGCTGGCGGGTGAAGCATGGGTCGCCGGAACCCTAATACTTGGCCGATGATGCACGCGTCACCTCCGGAGCTCCGTGCCGGATCTAAGTTGATAGGAATTCTCTGTTGGTCCACAGGAGGGCCTCCACGAAGTTTGGTGGGCTTTGGAGCAGTGTGGAACGCGGGGGAACAAACCCTAGTTTCGGGTCATCTTCCTCACGGCCGAGCACCACCGCCCGGCGCCGCCACTGCCCCACACCGCCGGACCGACCCTTGGCAAGCTCCGTAGCACCGTGTGGAACACTTTGGTCCAAGTCGGAGGGACTCAAAAGCGCTGGTCGGAAATCCACCATTAGAGCATCTCCTTCTTCCCCGAGCTCGAGCTCCGGCGATTGCCGCCGCTCTCGGCCGCCGCCCAGTGCCTCAGGTGAGTTTCTTGGACATTGAGGAGGCCTTACATGCATTTGCATGAAAGTTGTAACGTGGGGTTTTTGCTCGCTGTAGTTGCACCATTAGAGCAACCCGAGGTTGAGCTCCGGCCGCCGCCGCCGCCTTTGGTCGCCGGCCAACTACCCAGGTGAATAGTAAGGACTATATTTAGGCTTTCCATCAAGTTGTTTTGGACAGAGAGGCTCTGCAAATTAAGTTGCTCCAACCTTTTCGTTAAAGTGTGTGTTGGGTGTTTTCCGGCCAACCGCCGACACCGACCGCCGGCGCCGGGTCTAGCTAGGTCCGAGCCACTTCTGGGAGGATAATTTGGCTGATGCTCACCCTTGCATCAGGTCTGAGCTAGGTCTACTCAGGAAGTTGCCAACCCGAGCCTAGCTTGGCTTGGGGGTTGCTCCGGCCAACTTCTCCGGCCTGCCTCCGGCAAACCACAGGTGAGCACTTCACTCCTCAGTCCATCCAGAGCATGATGCTCATGTTTTATTCCAACTTGATACAGTGGTTGATTGGTCGTAGCATAGTTGCTATTGTGGACTTAGAATGTTTATGGGCCAACTTTGTTGGGTTTAGGTTAAATAGGATCGAATAGGGGAAAAAACACCTAGAGGGGGGTGAATAGGTGTAAACAATAAACACTCAAAAATTCATTGTGCGATAAAACCCAATGCGGAAAAATAAAAGAACACACAAGAATTTTTACGTGGAAAACTCCAAACCGGAGTAAAAAACCACGGGACCGATAACACGGTGAAATCCACTAGAGTTAACACACGTACAAGGTGATTTAACGTACTCACAGACGACTCAACCTTTTACCATACGCCCCTAGTCGATCTTCTCCGCTCGCTCCACGACGCTTCTCGAATCCACGATCTGCGCCGCCAACGCTGAATCCACAGCGTCCAACGTCGAGTCCACGACGTCCGACCGAATCCACGGTCTTCACCCAATGGTACGCTTCGAATCCACGAACGCACCTCGCTCCGAATCCACGAAAGCGATAACACCTTGAATCCACAAGGCCACGCGAGTCCACGCGCCGATTTTGGGGTAAATCGTTGTTTGTTTGGGTGGTGATGATCCGCCGAATACTTAGATCAAGAGTAGATCGGAAATACCATCTAAGTATTCATTAGTTTGATTCAACTCAAGATATGAGTATGAAAATCCTAGAATCAAACTAATCAATATAGATGAAGAACCATTAAATAGATCTAATGATTTCCGTTCTTCTCTATATGTGGATCTAAGGCCGTATAAAATGATATTTGAAAATGACGGCTCTTTTTCCGATATGTGGATTGCCCTAGAAATGAAAAGGAAGGGCTATTTATAGGTTAGAAACCCTAGGAAGAATATTCGGATCAAAAACAAACTTTTCTGGAAAGTTTTACGGGCGACGATCCGGACTGCGCAAGTCACGATCCGGATCGCTTACGCGTAGAGAGCAATTTCCAGAAAACCGCCTGTTCGGGATCCGGATCATAATCTACGATCCGGATCGTTCATACAGTTTTACCAGAACAATGTGTTCGGGATCCGGATTGAGATTCCACGATCCGGATCGTTCAAGCCAACAGGTAAAACTCATGTTCGGGATCCGGATCATCAAATGCCATGATCCGGATTGAACTAGTGTATGAACGAGCACCCTTCGGGATCCGGATCGAAACGACATGATCCGGATCCTGAACATGTCCCATGTCCAGTTTTTGATGAATATGCAGTTAAAACCTCTTCCGGGTGTTTCTACACTATAAGAAGTATTCGGATCATCACAAATTATTTAATTTAACGTACCTGATCCTTTTGAATTCTTCTTTCTTGAGATTGAGGTAGTTGATCCAGAGTTTCTTCATCTTCAATCTTCAAGACTTGAACTATTCACGAAATGCGCCAACTCAAATTCCGTAACAATCTCCCCCTTTGGCGGTTTCGTGACAAAACACAGATCCACAAAGAAAATTCAAAAAGGATATTTTTGTTGCTATCACCATACAACAAAAATTTACAAAAGAGTTCCATGAAAAATAAAAACATGAGACAAACTCCTAGAACAGACTCTAGACTTAGACATCTGTAACTTCTGCACACAGAAAACATTCTTGACAAACAAAATCGTTAGATACCTCAAGAATTGAAACATTGAAAACCAAATGCAGAATTAGAGTTTGATCTCATCATGACATTTGAAAGAATCAGATATGTGAAAGAACATAGTTAAAACCAACATATCATCTAAGCAATTGAAAACCAAATGTCAAAGTATGTTAGTCCAACATCAACTTGTTAGTCATATTACATGCCCAAATAGTTAGTCAAATAGTTAGTATCAGCATGTCACATTCACAAAAGAAAACCCAAGTTGAGTTGAGATTCATACTTACCTTGATTCATTCCTTGATTCATTCACAGTCATTGTTCAGAGTTCATTGTTTTTCATTGTTCAGAGTTTATAACTCTTCAACTCTCACTCTCATTCTCTCCCCCTTTTTGTCACAAATAAAGCCAAAAATGTAGCATGAGCTACAATATGTAAGGAGAGTAAACAAAAAGTTCATAAGTTTCTAACAATATGCACAAAAAGAGAATTAACCTAAGAATATGCACAAACTGAGAGATGAGTAAAGAAAAGTAATGTCCTGAAATCTAAAAACCCAAACAAAAGTGTCCAACTCTGTTTTTCAGTCTGACGAGCCAGAGCTAGAAGAGCTCAGCTTGCTTAAAAATCCTTTAATCAAGCTCTTAAGATTTGAGTATTTCCTCTTGAGTTTCTTGTGTTCAGCAGAGATTTCTTGAAGTTCTCTCAATATCCTTTCATGTGTAACCGAGACCCTCTGTTGTTCTCGACGAATCGATTCCAAAGTTTCTGTCTCTGTTGTTTGCGTCCTTGGAAAAGATGAACGCTGTCTAGATGCAGATGGTGCATCAGGTCCAGCAGTCCACGGTGATCCAGTTTGCAAGGATCCTGAAAGTGAGCGTGCTCTAGTTAGAGGCCCACTCCGTTGGTTCGTGCTTCGCTTCACACTTTTCTTTCTTGTGTACTGTTTGGTTGTGGAGGCAAATTTCGCCAGCTTTTTCCCTTTCCTGAACTCTCTTTCTTCTTCATCAATCTTTTTCTGAACGTCTTTAAGGAACTCATCCCATTCTTCACTATCGTAGTCTGAGCTGTCTTCATTTGCTCCTTCGGGCTTGTCTCCAGTTGAGACGCCTGGTTCTTCCTTAACCGATGAACCCCCGGGTAGCATAGCAACCAGCAGGATGAGCAACCACGAAAATGCCATTGACTATAGTGCTTTGAGTTTAAACGAGAATGTCCTGTGAAAACAATTGAATCCGAAGAAGCTTGAGTTTTGAAGCACTAGGAAGCAAGAGATCTAGAAAGAGAAACTCTAGAAGCTTGGAAATCAGGAATTTTGGTAAAGAAATCTTGAATCTGAAGGTTTCTATAAGAAGCCCTAGCCGCGATCCGGATCGGTCGTGAATGAGATCCGGATCGGCACACACAGGGAAAATCCTGCATTCGGGATCCGGATCACTTGCCACGATCCGGATCGGCTATACGCAGGGAGAGAATCCTGCGTTCGGGATCCGGATCACTTGCCACGATCCGGATCGGCTACACCTTTTTCTCCAGAAAAATTAAAAAAAAACAATAAAATCCAGAAAAAGTATGTAAGCACTTTATCATGTCAACTTTAAACAAATAGCATCGTTTCATACAACAAGAAATAGATTATGCAAAATCTATCAAAAATATCCAAAAATGAAACGAAGATTTACGAAAGTTAAAACACTTAAAGTTGAACAACTTCAATTACATCTATCCTGATCTTATGTGTAATGTCTTTATCAAATCATCAATTTCAGTAAAGAAAATGAAGTACCAAGATCAATAGATGTTTGAAATCCCAGATAAGTTAAATAATATATCTAGACAATCTGTTGAAGGAGTGGCTCTTTGAGCATCTTTTACTAAAAATCCCACCTTATACCAACCATGAAATACGACTGAGTCAAGTATTTCAATATGAGTTTCATCAACAATTTTCAAAACAAAAAGTTTGCTTTTCATTCATGGAGTTTCTTTTTCTTTCATTTTCTCCATGTGGTGGTAGTTTTCACACTCCTCACTGGGATGTAACTCTTTCCACATCTTTTGAGCATTTCACATTTCATTGACTCCCCCTCAATTGGCTATCAATTATTTAATATATAAGGTATTCAACCAAACCATTGATCTCGAATTCATACTCGACTAAGCAATCAAATATGATAATGACTATACCAAGAGATCATTGAGAGAGAAATTGACTTTGATCACTTAAAAGATGGTTTAAATAACGTAAATGATCATTGCAACATTGAGATATTATGACATCAAGGACATAATAAATTTCTAAATGCATGTCAAGGTGCAAGTAAAGTCAATTATGAAATGTGCTCAATTAGTGTGCTATGTACAAAACATAGATAAAGAACAAAACAAATACAAAGAACAAAAACAAAACCTAATCTAAGCAAAAGTTTCAAAAGAGGTTATTTCAAGGAAAGCATGCCAATTGCTTTACGCAAGTGAATAAAACGTTTTTGATCCAAAGGTTTTGTCAAGATGTCAGCTAATTGATCTTCAGTTGAAATATATGACAGTTGAAGAATGTTTGATTCAACTAGCTCTCTAAGAAAATGATATCTAAGTTCAATATGTTTTGTTCTAGAGTGCAACACAGGGTTTTTAGAAATGTTAATGGCACTAGTGTTGTCACATAAAATGGTTACCGAAGATGTTGAAATTCGGAAATCACTCAACACGCTCTTCATCCAAATCAATTGGGTTGAACAACTTCCTGCAGAAATGTACTCCGCTTCGGCAGTCGAGAGTGCTATGCAGTTCTGCTTTTTACTGTGCCATGCAACAAGGCAGTGGCCAAGATAGAAGCATGCACCACTCGTGCTTTTCCGGTCATCCACAGATCCAGCCCAATCGGCATCTGAGTATCCAACAATATCCAAAGTCGTTCCCATAGGATACCAAATTCCGAAATTGATTGTACCTTTGATATACCGGATGATCCGTTTCACCGCTTTCAGGTGAACCTCCTTCGGTGCTGATTGATATCTCGCACAAATCCCAACACTGAAGGATATATCCGGGCGACTAGCCGTGAGATATAGTAGACTTCCAATCATACTGCGGTACAGTTTCTCGTCTACATTCTCACATTGTGATTCACTTCCAAGTCCCTTATGGCTAGTTCCCATTGGAGTTGGAAAATCTTTAGAATTTTCAAGATCAAACTTTTTGACCAACTCCAGTGCATACTTGGATTGACACAAGTGAATTCCTTCATCGTTTTGCTTAACTTGTAATCCAAGAAAATAATTCAACTCGCCCATCATGGACATCTCAAATTCGCTTTCCATGGTCTCCGCGAATTTAGAAGCATCATTATCTCTTGTTGCTCCAAAAACAATGTCATCGACATAGATTTGAGCAACTATGAAATTGTTTTGATAATGCTTCACAAAGAGAGTCCTGTCAGCTCCCCCTCGAGTGTAGCCCTTTTCCAAAAGGTGCTTTGTCAACCTTTCGTACCATGCTCGCGGTGCTTGTTTCAGACCGTAAAGAGCCTTTTTCAGTCGAAAAACATGGTTAGGTAGTTTATGATCCACAAAACCTTTCGGTTGAGCTACATAAACTTCCTCATTTAAAAATCCATTTAAAAAGGCGCTCTTAACGTCCATTTGAAATAATTTGATTTTAAAATGACAAGCAATCGCAAACAGTATACGAATGGACTCGAGTCTAGCTACAGGGGCGAAGGTTTCATCAAAGTCTATACCTTCTACTTGAGAATAGCCTTGAGCAACTAACCTTGCTTTGTTCCTGATGATAGTACCTTCTTCGTTTTTCTTGTTCTTGAAGATCCATTTGGTACCTATCACATTGTGTTGCTTCGGAGGCTTCGTCAGTTCCCAGACTTTGTTTCGCTCGAATTGATGGAGCTCTTCCTGCATTGCTTTAATCCAATAATCATCTTGGAGAGCTTCATCAACATTCCTTGGTTCGATTTGAGATACATAGCATGCAAATCCGCAAACCAATTGTCTCCGTGTTCTAACTCCTTCTTGTGGATCTCCAATTATGTTCGATTCAGGGTGATCCTTGGAGATGCGTAACGTTTGAGGTAGAGGAGTAGGCGGAGGTACACGAGATGATTCCTGCACATCAGATAAGCTTGAAGAACCGTTAGATGCATCAATATTATTATCGAAAGAATTGTTAGAAGAAGATGCATTAGCAGGTGTATCATCATCAAGAGAGATATCGAGGGTAGATTTTTCAGTTTCAAAGTGAAAAGCTTCATCTACCTTAACATTTATCGATTCTACGATCGTCTTAGATTCTAAGTTAAAAACTCGATATGCTCTGCTGTTTGTAGAATAACCTAAGAAGATCCCTTCGTCACTTCGAGAGTCAAATTTTCCAAGATTTTCACGATCACGTAAAATAAAACACCGACTCCCAAAATGCGAAAATATTTGATGTTAGGTTTTCTACAGAACCAAAGTTCATATGGTGTATTCAATGTCCCCGGGCGCAAATACACTCGATTGATAACATAAACAGCAGTGTTCACCGCTTCAGCCCAAAAATAGAACGGTAAGTTCCGGCTGTGAAGCATCACACGTGCCATTTCCTGTACGACCCTGTTTTTGCGCTCGACTACACCATTTTGTTGAGGTGTGTAAGGTGCGGAGAATTCATGTTTAATGCCATTAGAAACACAAAAATCAATGAATTTGGAATTTATGAATTCCCCACCTCTATCACTCCTAACTCGAGTAATCCTTTCATTCTTTTCTATCATAATACGATTGCAGATTTCGAGAAAAGAGTCAAAGGTATCAGCTTTTTCCTTTAGAAAGGCTACCCAAGTATATCTAGAAAAGTCATCAACCAACAAAAAAATATACCATTTACCTCCAAGAGATGGTTGACGAGTTGGCCCCATTAAGTCCATATGCAAAAGTTCCAAAGGCCGTTTTGTACCTATGTGGTTCAAATTCTTGTGTGCAGTCCTAGACTGTTTTCCCTTTTGGCAACCGCCACACACAAGGTTTTGTTCAAAAGAAAGTTTTGGAACCCCCTTGACCACATCTTTATTTGAAATTCTAGCAAGTTCCTTAAAGTTTATGTGACCTAGCCTTTCATGCCAAAGTGTTTCATTTTTCAAAGATGCTAGGTTACATTTTTCAGAAATTTTAGAAGGAACTACATAACAATTGTTTTCTGATCTAACCCCCTTTAAAAAGAAAGCATGGTTCAAGTCAGTTACAGTGCATTTATCAGATGAAAAATTAACTGAATAACCACTATCACACAGTTGACTTATGCTTATGAGGTTAGTCTTAAGGCCATGAACAAATAATACATTATCTAGAACCGGGCCATCTGGAATAGCTACCGTTCCCTTTCCAACAATTTTGGAAGACCGACCATCTCCGAAAACAACAAGTCCTCCGGAGTTTTTCTCAAAAGTTTGAAAACAGTTTTTATCGCCGGTCATATGACGGGAACACCCGCTATCCAGATACCAAGACGAACTATCATATGCATGCAAGGAAACATTGGTAGCAAGACAGGGAAAGATTTCACCTTTGCGCACCCAAACCTTTTTGGTATGCGTCGGTAATGGTCGTGAAGTTGATTTCCTAGGTGAGAGCGTCTTGCTTGAAGAATTGCTGCTCCTTGATGATGTCGTCTTGAGCGGTGTACTACCAAGGCTCTTTTCCGTCAATTTGGTTGGAGTGGTTTTTCGAGGAATAGCCCTTTTGGTAGTCATTGCAAGATGTGCTTGAGGTGTGCGTTTGGCTCCAGTCTTGCAATTTCTTCTTATGTGCCCTGAAATGCCACAACGAAAACATACCTTGGTTCTTGTCGATTCCGAAGATGATGTAGTAGGTTCGTTGTCGTTGCTTGGCGTGAACACCGGTGTCGGAGGAGGAGATACCGACTGAGGCACAAATACCGTACCACTCGAACTTGGAATGTCTCCAGTTTGAGTGTATCCGAGGCCGAACTTGTTTCTTTGACCGAGACCAAGAAGTCTGTCCAACTTACTCCTTCCAGAAGAAAATCTCTGTAAGTCATCCTTTAGTTGGCGTATGGTCTCTGTCATTTCAATTTTTCCTGTCGGGCCTCGCCGTAGAGCTTCAAGAAGTAATTCGCTTTGTTCACCATATCTACATAACTCTTCTCGAAATGCTCATTGGACTCTTGAAGGGAAACATTTGTCTTAATCAGATTGTCCCTTTCCACTTCAAGATCGGTTGAGATAGAGGTTACTCTTTTTACTTCATCTTCAAGATCCTGTAATCTCTCTTTCAACCCCTTGTTTTGTTTAGCCAGTTTCTTTGAATCCCTCAAAAGTTGATGGTAGGCTAAAACAAAATCTTCACCTTCCGAATTATCTGATTCATCGTCCGTTGCAATCTTTTCCACAGTGGAGTTGGACAGTGAGTCGGATGTACTTGCCATTAAGCACATGAAGGATGAAGATTTGGTGGACGCGTGGAAAGCTGTCGCGTTGTCTTCTTCATCACTTGACGATGACTCATTTGACGTGGAGTTGTCATCCCAAGTGACTGCTTGCATCGCTTTCTTCTTAGCCGGATTCTTGTTGGGACATTCCGTTGCTATGTGGCCGTAGCCTCGACATTTGAAACACTGAACTTGTCCCTCAGAACTTTTCTTATCCTTTGAGAAGTTCTCTTGGCTCCTTGACTTGTGACTTGAAATCCCTTTGCCTTTCTTCGACTTTCCGAAGGATGGAGTTTTGCTTGAATTTCCCCTTCGAAAGTTGCGGCGAAACTTCCTTGTCAAGAGAGCGAGCTGCTTCTCAAAGTCCTCCATAGAAATGTTCTCGTCGTCGTCCGAGGAGGATGAATCCGCGTCTTCTTCTTTAGTTGATTTCAATGCGTAACCTGAAGACTTAGAAGAGGATGCCTTTCCAGAAGAATAGTTAGTAGGAAAAGTCATTTCATAAGTTTGTAAAGCACCTACTAATTCTTCTACACGCATTTCGTCCGGGTGTTTAATTGTTTCAATGGCTGCAACCTTCGGGCGAAATCGTTCAGGAAGAGTTCTTAGAATTTTTCTTACAACTTTAAATTCTGGAATCTTCTCTCCCAAGTTAGCACATGAGTTCACGATGTCTTGCAATCGTGTGTAATAGTCAGTGAAGGATTCATTCTCTGCCATAGAGATAGAGTCAAACTTGCTCGTAAGCATTTGCAGTTTCTGAATCTTCACTAAGTTAGTTCCCTCATGCGTAACTTGAAGAACATCCCAGATTTCTTTCGCAGTCTCACATGCCGAGACGCGAGAGAACTCAGTTTGTGACAAAGCATTAAATAGAGCATTAATCCCTTTGCCATTGTAAGAAGATAAGTCTATCTCTTCCTTGGTCCATTTCGACCTAGGTTTTAAGGTGCGAACATCATCTAAAATTTCAGTTGGATTAGACCATCCTAATTCAATTGATTGCCACACCCTTTCGTCGATGGAAATTAAGAAAGCTTTCATCCGTACTTTCCAGTACGCATAATTAGTTCCATCAAAGAAAGGGGGTCGATTGATGTTTCCACCTTCAACCATTGTTTACAACCCTATTCCCGCTCTGATACCACTTGTTGGGTTTAGGTTAATAAGGATCTAAATAGGGGAAAAAACACCTAGAGGGGGGTGAATAGGTGTAAACAATAAACACTCAAAAAATCATTGTGCGATAAAACCCAATGCGGAAAAATAAAAGAACACACAAGATTTTTACGTGGAAAAACTCCAAACCGGAGTAAAAAACCACGGGACCGATAACACGGCGAAATCCACTAGAATTAACACACGTACAAGGTGATATAACGTACTCACAGACGACTCAACCTTTTACCATACGCTCCTAGTAGATCTTCTCCGCTCGCTCCACGACGCTTCTCGAATCCACGATCCGCGCCCAACGCTGAATCCACAGCGTCCAACGTCGAGTCCACGACGTCCGACCGAATCCACGGTCTTCACCCAATGGCACGCTTCGAATCCACGAACGCACCTCGCTCCGAATCCACGAGAGCGATAACACCTTGAATCCACAAGGCCACGCGAGTCCACGCGCCGATTTTGGGGTAAATCGTTGTTTGTTTGGGTGGTGATGATCCGCCGAATACTTAGATCAAGAGTAGATCGGAAATACCATCTAAGTATTCATTAGTTTGATTCAACTCAAGATGTGAGTATGAAAACCTAGAATCAAACTAATCAATATAGATGAAGAACCATAGAATAGATCTAATGATTTCCGTTCTTCTCTATATGTGGATCTAAGGCCGTATAAAATGATATTTGAAAATGACGGCTCTTTTTCCGATATGTGGATTGCCCTAGAAATGAAAAGAAGGGCTATTTATAGGTTAGAAACCCTAGGAAGAATATTCGGATCAAAAACAAACTTTTCTGGAAAGTTTTACCGACGGCGATCCGGATTGCGAAGTCACGATCCGGATCGCAGACGCGTAGAGAGCAATTTCCAGAAAACCGCCTGTTCGGGATCCGGATCATAATCCACGATCCGGATCGTTCATACAGTTTTACCAGAACAATGTGTTCGGGATCCGGATTGAATTCCTGATCCGGATCGTTCAAGCCAACAGGTAAAACTCATGTTCGGGATCCGGATCATCAAATGCCATGATCCGGATTGAACTAGTGTATGAACGAACACCCTTCGGGATCCGGATTGAAACGACACGATCCGGATCCTGAACATGTCCCATGTCCAGTTTTTGATGAATATGCAATTAAAACCTCTTCCAGGTGTTTCTACACTATAAGAAGTATTCGGATCATCAAAATTATTTAGTTAAACGTACCTGATCCTTTTGAATTCTTCTTTCTTGAGATTGAGGTAGTTGATCCAGAGTTTCTTCATCTTCAATCTTCAAGACATGAACTATTCACGAAATGCGCCAACTCAAATTCCGTAACAAACTTTGCCCTCGGGCCTCGTGCAGACCCAAACCAGTGAGCACGCGCTTTCTCACGTCAAAACCTTTGCGGCGCAGTCTAAAACTTCCTGGTTTGGAGGATCGGATCAAATCAATGTAGCAGGTTAATGTAATTATGCAATTTTAGAGTACTTTTTGGTTCAAGTTGCAAATGTAACTTCTTGGCCGTCTTTGGATAGTGTATACGCACCCTCTAAGCTTTTCGTTAGAGGTCCGTAGACTTCCGTTGAGCGGAAGACGGATATCGTTCCGTAAATCGGCAAAATCGTCGGTTCACGATTTCTGACGCGTGTCTCGCATACCACGGTATGAAAGAATGATTTTAGGTTACTGTAGTGCTGTCAGAATGGGTATGAGTGAGTCTCTTCCTGACCACAGTTTCTGTTCAGGGTCCAGCAGTTCAGCACCAGCCTCCCGGTAGTCATGTGGGAGTTCGGGACCGGCCTACGTCAGGGGGGTTCGTTCGACTGACTTCGAGGTGGGTACCCCCTTTGAACCTCTTTGTGCATGTTCTCGTTATTGTTATATTTATCATTGTAAGGGGTAGTGGGGGTGAAGTGGACCTCCGGTTTAATGAACGTCGCGGTGGGAGACTGGACGGGCAGTTCGCCCTCTCCAAACAACAGTAGGGTTGTTTGGAGTATGCTAGCGTTGAGGACGGTGATCGGTGTGGCCAGTCGGACATCAAAAGGTAGGTTCCTCTCCCGACAGTTCCTGAGTCGGGAAACGAGGGCAATTGGTAAGAGCAAAGGTTTGGCACGTAGAAATGTTGCTAACCCCCGTACCTGCTTATGTTTTTATTATCACTACGTTTGTGGTGACGAAGGGACACTGTGCTCGATGATACATCATGTTTTGGGAGATGGCCGAGGTTGGTGCTCGGTCTGTGTGACACCCCCGAAATTTGGATTAGTCCTATATATAAATGATATAATAGGACTAAATCTCTTAACCCGGCTATAGCATTTTGGATGGTAGCAAGATCCAAGAGGAACATGAGAGTTAAGCGTGCTAGAGCTAGAGTAGTTCTAGGATGGGTGACCCCCTAGGAAGTGGGGCGTCACAGTTGGTATCAGAGACACTCACCAGCCGGAAATGTGAGATGAGTCTCGGCTGAGCCAGGGTTATATAGCGGGTAGAGCGAGGCTCCCCTTCTAATGACCGTTGTGAGTGGAGTGCAGCTCCTCACAAGGTCGGCTAAGGCTAGCGAGACGAGTCTCACATCGCCTGGTGCTTGTGAGTGTGCTTGAGCCTGACGTGGACGTCAGGGCTTAAAGGGGGAAGAATGTGACACCCCCGAAATTTGGATTACATCGTGAACACCAGCAAGCCTGGGAGGAAGTGCAAGCCTGTAGGCAACTGGCCCTAAGCGCTCCAATACCTCAAAAGGTCCAATATAACGAGGGCTCAGTTTCCCACGAATCCCAAATCTCCTGATACCCTTTGAAGGTGAAACCTTCAAAAAGACATGATCTCCAACCATAAACTCAAGGTCTCGCCTCCGCACATCGGCGTAGCTCTTCTGTCTGCTCTGAGCTGTCTGAAGATGTTGCCTGATTATCCTGACTTTATCCTCTGCCTCTCGCAACAACTCTGGACCCAAAGTCCGTCTTTCACCCACATCGCTCCAATAAAGTGGAGAGCGACACTTGCGTCCATACAATGCTTCAAACGGAGCCATCTGGATGCTCGCTTGAAAGCTATTGTTGTACGCAAACTCAGCTAGTGATAAGTGTCGCACCCATCCTCCTCCAAAGTCTAGCATGCAAGCCCGGAGCATGTCCTCGAGAGTCTGTATAGTCCACTCTGATTGTCCGTCTGTCTGTGGGTGAAACGCCGTGCTGAAACTGAGGTGCGTCCCCAAAGTGGCCTGTAGACTCCTCCAAAAGCGCGAAACAAACCTCGAATCTCGGTCGGATACAATGGAGACAGGCACGCCATGCAATCTCACCACCTCGTCTAAATACAGCTGTGCCAGTCGCTCAAGTGGCCAAGTCACCTGTACCGGTAAAAAGTGAGCGGACTTGGTGAGTCTGTCCACGACTACCCAGATCGCGTCTGCTCCAGTCTGTGCCCTCGGTAACCCAGTGACAAAATCTATGGTAACATGTTCCCATTTCCATTCAGGGATTGGGAGGCTCTGCAACTTGCCAGCAGGTACACGATGCTCAGCCTTTACTTGCTGACAAGTTAAGCAAGGTGCTACAAATCTCCCAATGTCTCTTTTCATCCCGTTCCACCAGAACTATGCCTTGAGGTCCCTATACATCTTAGTCCCCCCAGATGGATGGTATAAGGTGTATAGTGGGCCTCTCTCAAGATCTGCTCTCGAATATCTGTATCCATGGGCACGCAAGCTCGGTCCCTGTACCGAAGTACTCCCGAAGCATCAACTGAGAAGTCCCCTGTCGAATCCATCTGGATCTGCTCTCGAATCCTCATCAAGTGGGGGTCCTCACCCTGTTTCTCTCGAATCCTGTCCAACAGAGTGGGCTGCACGACTAGAGACATAAGTCTAGCAGAGACCCCCGGGGACACAACCTCGAGCTCTAACCGTCTCATCTGCTCCAGCAATGGCGCCTGCTCGGTGATCATCAAGGATAGGCTCTGTACTGCTCTCCTGCTCAGGGCATCAGCAACCACGTTGGCCTTGCCGGGATGGTAGAGTATATCCACATCATAGTCCTTTAGTAATTCTAACCATCGGCGTTGCCTCAAGTTGAGCTCCTTCTGTGTGAACAAGTATTTCAAGCTCTTGTGATCTGTGTAAATCTCGCAGTGCTCCCCATACAGATAATGGCGCCACAACTTCAATGCAAAAATCACTGCAGCCAGCTCCAAGTCGTGGGTAGGGTAATTCTTTTCATAATCCTTTAGTTGCCGAGAGGCATAAGCGATCACCCTACCCTCCTGCATCAGCACGCAACCAAGCCCATTGTGCGATGCATCACTATAAATCACATATCCTTTCCCCATGATAGGGAGGGAAAGGATAGGAGCCGACATCAATCTGTTCTTTAATTCCTCAAAGCTCCTCTGGCAATCCTCACTCCAAATAAACTTAATCCCTTTGCGAGTCAGACGAGTGAGGGGTGTGGAAAGTTTCGCAAAACCTTCCACAAACCGACGGTAGTATCCGGCTAGGCCCATAAAACTGCGAACCTCAGATACCGTCGTTGGTCGGGGCCAATCCCGGACTGCCTCAATCTTCGCCGGGTCCACGGCCACTCCTGCGGCGGAGATCACATGTCCCAAAAAGGTAACCTCCCTAAGCCAAAATTCACACTTAGATAGCTTGGCATACAACTTCTTTTCCCTGAGAAGTTGCAGCACAATCCTCAGGTGCTCCTCGTGCTCCACATCACTCCGTGAATAGATCAGGATATCATCAATAAACACCACAACGAATCGGTCCAGGTATGGTCGAAAAATCCGGTTCATTAAATCCATAAAGGCAGCAGGGGTATTTGTCAATCCAAAAGGCATGACGGTAAACTCATAATGCCCGTACCGCGTCCTGAATGCCGTCTTCGGAATGTCCTCGGCCTTCACCTTCAGTTGGTGATACCCAGACTGTAAGTCAATCTTGGAGAAGACACAAGACCCTTGCAGCTGATCGAATAGATCATCGATGCGCGGCAAAGGGTACTTGTTCTTGATGGTCACTTTATTCAGCTCCCGATAATCAACACACAGTCGAAGTGATCCATCCTTCTTCTTCACGAACAGCACCGGCGCTCCCCAAGGCGATACACTTGGTCTCACAAAGCCTTTATCCATTAAGTCCTGAAGTTGCGCCTTTAACTCACGCAGCTCAGCCGGTGCCATACGGTAAGGAGCCTTAGAGGTTGGCGCAGTTCCTGGGACTACGTCAATCAAAAAGTCAATCTCCCTATCCGGCGGCATACTAGTCAACTCCGGGGGAAATACGTCCGGAAACTCATGGACGATGGGGATATCCGTGAGTCCCGGTGCCGCCGTAGGCTCCTTGACCACACAAGCCAAAAAGGCTACGCATCCGCTGCGCATCATCTGCCTCGCCCGAGAAGTCGAAACCACTGAGGCAAAGAAAGTACTCTGGCACCCCCTGTAAACAAACACCTCCTGGCCTGGCTCGCTAAAAGTCACTGTCCTCGCGGCGCAGTCAATCGTAGCGAAGTAGCGAGCCAGCCAATCCATCCCAAGCACTATATCGTAATCCCGCAGCTGACTAAGGACCAACAGGTCCGCTGGCAGAATCCAAGACTCAATCTGTACAGGGCAAGACCAACAACACTCCACTACATGCAATGTATGCTCGGGAATCTGTACTACTAATGCATGTGGCAACCGATCTAACTCTAATCCATGAGATAATGCAAATGATCTACTGATAAAAGAATGCGATGCACCGGTATCAAATAAAGTGCGAGCTCTAGTTGTAATGTACCGAATTTTCGGCACATAAATAAATATAAATAAAGGTGGTATGAAATACTAGTGTTATGAAAGTTAGGGAAGTAAAGAATATGTGGACGCGAGTTGGGCCCAAATCGGGTTAAAATGGAGAGATCTAAAAATTTATTTGAGAAAGGGGGCCCAGATTTTTAGTGAAAAATTCACAGTGTCGGAAAATTCCGAGAAAATTACGGGAGCCCCGTAAATATGTTTTAAGACCACAGAAAAAGTTTCGCGTTGATCGGATACCCGATAGTGAAAACGGGCTCCGCCAACAATGTCGAAAAATTCTGAGAAAATTTGGGGAGCTTCGTAATTATGTTTTAAGGTCACAGTAAAAATTTCGGGTTGATAGGATACCCGGATTGTGAGAACGGGGTCCGCCAATGATTCTAGACACAGCGAAGCTTTTGGTGGCCCAGAAATCGCCCAAACTGAAAATTTAAAATTTTCTGTGGTAAATTAAGCTGAAACGAAGTCGTCTGTCAAATTTGGACAGAAACGGACGAAAAATGGACAGAAAACGAAACGAAAACGGATTTCCAAGACGCGCGGCGCGCTGCGCGAGGCGCACAGCTGGAGCGCACTTGGGCGCGGGTCAACAGAGGCGCCAGGTGAGCGTGCGTGCATGGACCGGGTGCACCCGGCTGGGTCTTGTAGACCGACGGGTGCACCATAGACCGGTGGCCCGTAGACCATCTTTCTTCTCTCCCTTCTTTTCTTCTTCTTCTTTCTCCCGCACCTCCATTTTTCTCCTCTTTCCTTTCTTCTCCAACCGTGAGTGAGTGAGGGAGAGGGAGAGATAGAGAGAGAGGAAAAGAAAAAAAAAGAGAGGATTTTGTGGGGCAAGCGAGCACGCCGTGAACCTCGTGGAGCGCGCGAGGCGTTTCAAAAAGCCGATGGATAGCGTGACTGTACGAGGTAACGTTATTTTCACGATATTTTTGGTATAATTTTTATGTTTTCTTTGGGTTTAGATTTGACCCCATTATCGTGTTGCGTGTTAGGAACCGAGTTATACTGTGCCGTTTTGTTGCGCAGACTGTCGGGGACAATTTTGGCGCGCCTCGTTTTGCGTGCCAATCCGAGGTACGTGCTCCGTTTTACGCACAGATTGAGTTGTTGTGCACGGTTTTACATGCAGTTTATAATATTATACATCATTTTTCGTACAGAGATAGAAAAATATGTTCCGTTTTGCGTGCAACCTTACAGTTAAACTTGCACCGTTTTGCGTGCAGATCATTTTATCGCGCACCGTTTTGTGTGCAGTTTATAATATTATACATCATTTTTCGTGCAGAGATAAAAAAATATGCACCGTTTTGCGTGCAACCTTACAGTTAAACTTGCACCGTTTTGCGTGCAGATCATTTTATCGCGCACCGTTTTGTGTGCAGTTTATAATATTATACATTATTTTTCGTACAGTGATAGAAAAATATGCACCGTTTTGCGTGCAACCTTACAGTTAAACTTGCACCGTTTTGCGTGCAGATCATTTTATCGCGCACCGTTTTGTGTGCAGTTTATAATATTATACATCATTTTTCGTGCAGAGATAGAAAAATATGCACCGTTTTGCGTGCAACCTTACAGTTAAACTTGCACCGTTTTGCGTGCAGATCATTTTATCGCGCACCGTTTTGCGTGCAGTTTATAATATTATACATTATTTTTCGTGCAGTGATAGAAAAATATGCACCGTTTTGCGTGCAACCTTACAGTTAAACTTGCACCGTTTTGCGTGCAGATCATTTTATCGCGCACCGTTTTGTGTGCAGTTTATAATATTATACATCATTTTTCGTGCAGAGATAGAAAAATATGCACCGTTTTGCGTGCAACCTTACAGTTAAACTTGCACCGTTTTGCGTGCAGATCATTTTATCGCGCACCGTTTTGCGTGCAGTTTATAATATTATACATCGTTTTTCGTGCAGGGATAGAAAAATATGCACCGTTTTGCGTGCAACCCTACAGTTAAGCGTGCACCGTTTTGCGTGCAGATTTGAGGTACGTGCATCATTTTGCGTGCCGGTTGTGTTGTCGCGCATCGTTTTGCGTGCACTCTCTAATATTATACATCGTTTTTCGTACAGGGTTAGAAAAATGTGCACCGTTTTACGTGCAACCCTACGGTAGACCGTGCACCGTTTTGCGTGCAGATTCGAGGTACGTGCACCGTTTTGCGTGCCGGTTGATTTAACGCGCACCGTTTTGCGTGTGGGTTTTTAGTGACGTGCATCGTTTTGCGTGCAGGTTTGGTGGACGTGCACCGTTTTGCGTGCAGACTCGAGAGAAGTGCATCGTTTTGCGTGCAAGCTCGAGGAGACAAGTGGAATCGCGCGGAGACCAATTGCAAGTGTCTACAAGCAATTGGGTACACTACAAGGTGGGGAATTCTGCCGAAATTGGGTGACCTCTCCCCTTGCTCCTTTGCTTTTCGATTCGAAGCATGATAGTAGCCTGTTAGAGGCGTTAGGTAATTATGAATAAGATTGCATGTTTAGAGGAACACAGATGAAAAGAGCAACTGTTGGTTGCCAATAACAGATGATATATGTGCATGTGTAGAGAAATTTAGAGGAAAAGTGATATTTATGATTTATCCACAATAGGGGATAAATTTGTATGTGTAGATGGACACAGATGATAAATGCAACTGTCAGTTGCCAAAAGGAGATAATTCATTTTCATGTGCAAAAAGGACTTAGAGGATAAATATTATTTTTATGATGGATATGAAAATAATTGCATGCGTAGAAATGAGTAATTACTTGATGACTGTGATCATGTTAGGGTACAACCCTAGGAATCATGTGATATAAGGGAACAGAACTTGTTGGTAGTAAGACTAGGAGAAAACCTAGTTTAGGGGTTTGACGAGTGACATCAACTTAGGAGTTATCCTAGGAAGGATGAGTGGCATGGTCTTAGGTGATAACCTAAGGACACTGGATAGAGTGATCAACATAGAGTCAGAAAACTCTAGGGTGTATATGACATGGAACTTAGGTAAAGAGAACCTAAGGAGAACTAGTGTTCAACATAGAGTCAAGGAACTCTAGGATGAGTATGACATGGAACTTAGGTAAAGGAAACCTAAGGTGAACTAGAGGTCAGCATAGAGTCATGGAACTCTAGGACAAGTATGACATGGGACTTAGGTAAAGGGAACCTAAGTTGAGCTAGAAGAGTTTAAACTCACAGACAGAAAATAGAGTCAAGTTGACTCTAGGATTCAGTAAGGAATCAGGAGGATGGAAAAGGTGGATCAAGTGTGGAGATATGAAAGGGAAAACAGAAAAGTAGAGTCAATGTAATTCTAAGATAACAGTGGAACATGGAATTAGAGTCAGTGTAACTCTAAGTTAATAGTGAACAGGAAAATAGAGTTAAGTTAACTCTAGGATTCAATGAGGAATCAGGAAAGTGGGATAAGATCCCAAGGTTAAAAGCTGATCAAATATAACCCTAGAAGGTCATAGGGTGTCTGGGCAAATGGATAATAACTTTAACTTCAATTTGAGTTAAAGAAATAAAAGAGAAATGTTTAAGAGTCCAGGAGACTCTCTAGTTATCCTTATGGCAAGACCTGGGTAAGAGATGAAAAAGTGATTAATAAGCAAGACAATCAAATTGCTCAAGAAGAGCTAAAATTGGTTAAAAGCAAGCAAAAATTGCTAAAGAGAATAAAGAGGATATTAATGACGCCTTCGAATTTGAGACTCGTCAAGTGGAGCAGGACTCCCTGGGCAGTGACCCGTCGGACGAGGTACTTTCGAAGGGCTAAAAGTGAAAGCAAGGAGCTAAATGCTCGAAGAAAAGAGAAAGTAAATTGCCAGTGGCAAAATGGGAGCTATAAGCTCGAATAAGAAAGGAAAGCAAGTGTTCAAAAGCAAAGAGGCTAAGAACTAAAATAAAAGAGAAAGAAAAAGAAAAGAAAAGAAAGAAAATTAAAGATAAAACGGGCGTACCTCCGGGGGCGAACGTACAACGGTCAGGAGTTGGACAGGGTCCCTCTCCCGGGCAGCGACCCGTATGACTGGTAGATAGAGTACTCTTGTCAGAGTTGGGCAGTGACCCTATCGGGCAGTGTCCCGTATGACAAGTCCCCCCGGCAGGACGGGGTAACACTTGCGAGTGTTATCGGCAACCTTAGAAATCTTATCTTATGGTAGCAAGACTACCGGGCTCGGGCCCGTTGGATAAGAATTTCCAAGGGTTAACTTGAACTAAAGCACCAGAATCTAAAGAATAAAGAAAAATAGAGTGGCCAGGGTGGCCGGGTTAGTTGAACCCAGTATACAGCGGCATAGTGGCCGAGTTGGTGCTTAGCAGCCTAGTGTGGCTAGACAGAGTAGTGCTGGGTCGATGGTTGTACACAGATAGTGTAGTGATATATTATTGCATAGCTGCATATTGATGTTGAGGATTTTAGTTTCCTAGCACACTATTATTATTGCTTCCATTGGACCAAGTGGTGTAGGACACTCTCTCGGTGGTTGAACCCACTGGGAACTCGCTCGTAAGTTCTCACACCCCTTGGGTGACCCCCCCCCACAGGTTCGGGAATGGATGCAGCGGTCGAGACAGATCAGATGCAGACGACAGCGAGGCATACGACAGGGGCAAGGGCCCAGCAGCATAGTGACCTAGAGGGTCTAGCAGAGGTATCCCTTTCTATATATTTCTTGAGTGAACCTTGTATGGTGAGGAATTATGTAAAGGAAATGTAATAATTTTATTTGCAAGTTCAGAATTGTAAAGTGTAATAAGTTTAATTTATGGTTCACTCCTGTATGCTTTCATTTCCGCATTAGTTATTGAATGAAAGTTTTAAATTTATAGTGATTTTTAGTACTCTGATATTGAGCTTCCGCATACACTTGTTGTGTTATTATGGATGTTACCGTTCCTTTCGGGTAGAAAAAGGTTTTACCCGATTGGCGGGTCTGTTGGCGTGCCCGAACCGTACAAATTGGCGGACTCGGGGCGTGACAGATTAGAGTGGTATCAGAGCCTAGGAATAGTCCTAGGTGGTTAGCAACCTTAGGGAGACCCTAGGGATTAGCACGAGAGAGTGTGTGGATTATTGGGCGAAAGTATTTGATTGGTTATTGTTGTTCCCAAAAAGGATGTTGGGACTGATCGAGGGCGACGAGCTTTCATTCTTCGGATATTACGTTGGCGGCCGACAACGTAATGTTGGAGATGAAAAGGAGTACCCTCTTATACTTTCGCATGATTGGGTCGACGAGCTTTTTGTCGGTATATAGATTGCGCGTTGCTCAAATGGCTAAATTTGGGCTGGTTGTTTCGTTGTGGTGTGCATATTAGCGATGACACCACATACGGAAACGCACCTGTTTTGACTCGAGTCACGAGAGGGCTCTGGGTCAAACAGGGTACACGAGCTGCGATAGCAAGTGACCGCACTTATTGGTGTGGTCCAGTAGCATACGGAATCTTCTTGCCGTAGGCGAAAATTTTTCGCCGACAGGGAGGCAGACTCCGACGCCTAAGGGTGGCGTCAATGTGACAGTTGGAGCAGATAGATAGGCTCCAGTGGCTGATAGCGCAGCAAGTTGAGGCTGCATAAATGACGCATGAGTATACGGCGTCGCCGCATTTAGGGGCGACAGTAAAGAAATGGCAGTGGCCGCCGAACTTTTGTCGGCGCAGCCAACACCTTCAGCATAGGGTGTTTTACGCTTGTGTCAGCTGGTTGCTGGCAAAGTATAGTTGATGAAGTCCAGTGAGAGACCGACTCGTGAAACGCTGGTGATCGCTATGTTGCGAGAGCCAAGTTGCTATGTCCTAAAGGTTAGGGCAAGAAAGATTTGTGGGCCTTGTGGCGAAAGTTCGCCCTGATAACGGTAGTGACCGTGTGGCCTATCATTGTGGCTAAATTGCCGCATTGTGGGGTTGGTAAGACCCGGGACAGGTTTCGAGATTCGAAAACCTCGCAAGAGAGCGAGAGTTTTGTGGCGCCGATCCGACGGATCAGCATAATGGCAAGGATTGCCACCACTGGGTTTGCGTGTTAATCACCAGAGTTGGTGAATGATCGTTGTGGTGCCTCAACCCAGTTGGGAGAGGTGTACAGGAGTCATGCGCGTGTTTAAGCAAGTTGCTTAACATTTGGATTACGCAAGTTAGCGTGAGGGGCGTAGGACGCCCAACTGTTTGGGTGCTCATGGAGCACAAGTATCATTTAGCCAGAGAGAGCTGATTAGGTGGCGTATTAGCCTTTGCCCAGTGTGGCCAGAGTTGATATAGAGAGTTTGGGTCGTGGATTGACGACTTGTTAGTTGGTTTTCGCTCAGTGGAGCATAGTGGTCGCGTGGCGACGATTTGCGGGTTCGCTTAGGACGATCCGTGCCTGGACCATGTTTGTGGACTGTGGGCCTGTAGCCCAGTGGGCAGGCGCAGTCGGCTGTGAGAGACAGCGGCCCGAGACCTGATGGCGGGGCATGATAGAGATTTGGTCAGGACGGTAGTCCGAGCGATGACCCGGGGACGTGGAATGCCACGTGTGAGCCTTGAGGCTGTTAGTACACTGAGAGTGTGATGTGATTAGGCAGTAGTGCTAGTGATGATTGAGGTGCTGTAGCTCCTAGTGGGAGTATTGGGGTAGTAATCCTAAGAGGGGATCTACTCGCATGACGATTGGGTCTGTGTGCTAGTGAGAGCCAGGGTACAGTGTTGGATTAGTTGGGCTATAGGCCCCTATTGGATCGTGGTCTGTGAACCTATTAGTAGTCCTAGATATCGGGTTAGCTGATAACCCGTGGACATGGAGCGCTAGTAGCGTGTGTGATAGTTGAGGACTCGTGGATTGGCCTTTGCCCTCCACATTAGGCAGCGGAGCGACCGGAAATGCGGTAGATGTAACTAGTTGCAGATGCAACCTCGTTGTGAAAAGAATGATGGCGGAATTAAAGTGAAAATTTCGCAAGTAAAAACTGGATCATTCGTGGCAATTGAGAGAACAAGTGCTCAACTGTGTCTTTCACCTACTTGGTGAAAGTGGCCAGACACCAGGTCTGTGTTTGTCCCTAAATTGCGATAGGGATTCATGAATGAGTTGCTCGTGTAGTCTCGGCGAGCAGGAAATTTGATGCCGGTCACGATATACAGTGAGCCCAGTAGTGAGGGCAAGATTTCCTCCCTCTCGATCAAGTAGGAGTCGAGATGTGATTCAAGTTTCGAGGACGAAACTTATTTTAAGGGGGGTAGAATGTAATGTACCGAATTTTCGGCACATAAATAAATATAAATAAAGGTGGTATGAAATACTAGTGTTATGAAAGTTAGGGAAGTAAAGAATATGTGGACGCGAGTTGGGCCCAAATCGGGTTAAAATGGAGAGATCTAAAAATTTATTTGAGAAAGGGGGCCCAGATTTTTAGTGAAAAATTCACAGTGTCGGAAAATTCCGAGAAAATTACGGGAGCCCCGTAAATATGTTTTAAGACCACAGAAAAAGTTTCGCGTTGATCGGATACCCGATAGTGAAAACGGGCTCCGCCAACAGTGTCGAAAAATTCTGAGAAAATTTGGGGAGCTTCGTAATTATGTTTTAAGGTCACAGTAAAAATTTCGGGTTGATAGGATACCCGGATTGTGAGAACGGGGTCCGCCAATGATTCTAGATACAGCGAAGCTTTTGGTGGCCCAGAAATGGCCCAAACTGAAAATTTAAAATTTTCTGTGGTAAATTAAGCTGAAACGAAGTCGTCTGTCAAATTTGGACAGAAAACGAAACGAAAACGGATTTCCAAGACGCGCGGCGCGCTGCGCGAGGCGCACAGCTGGAGCGCACTTGGGCGCGGGTCAACAGGGGCGCCAGGTGAGCGTGCGTGCGTGGACCGGGTGCACCCGGCTGGGTCTTGTAGACCGACGGGTGCACCATAGACCGGTGGCCCATAGACCATCTTTCTTCTCTCCCTTCTTTTCTTCTTCTTCTTTCTCCCGCACCTCCATTTTTCTCCTCTTTCCTTTCTTCTCCAACCGTGAGTGAGTGAGGGAGAGGGAGAGATAGAGAGAGAGGAAAAGAAAAAAAAAGAGAGGATTTTGTGGGGCAAGCGAGCACGCCGTGAACCTCGTGGAGCGCGCGAGGCGTTTCAAAAAGCCGATGGATAGCGTGACTCTACGAGGTAACGTTATTTTCACGATATTTTTGGTATAATTTTTATGTTTTCTTTGGGTTTAGATTTGACCCCATTATCGTGTTGCGTGTTAGGAACCGAGTTATACTGTGCCGTTTTGTTGCGCAGACTGTCGGGGACAATTTTGGCGCGCCTCGTTTTGCGTGCCAATCCGAGGTACGTGCTCCGTTTTACGCACAGATTGAGTTGTTGTGCACGGTTTTACATGCAGTTTATAATATTATACATCATTTTTCGTACAGAGATAGAAAAATATGCACCGTTTTGCGTGCAACCTTACAGTTAAACTTGCACCGTTTTGCGTGCAGATCATTTTATCGCGCACCGTTTTGTGTGCAGTTTATAATATTATACATCATTTTTCGTGCAGAGATAGAAAAATATGCACCGTTTTGCGTGCAACCTTACAGTTAAACTTGCACCGTTTTGCGTGCAGATCATTTTATCGCGCACCGTTTTGTGTGCAGTTTATAATATTATACATCATTTTTCGTACAGTGATAGAAAAATATGCACCGTTTTGCGTGCAACCTTACAGTTAAACTTGCACCGTTTTGCGTGCAGATCATTTTATCGCGCACCGTTTTGTGTGCAGTTTATAATATTATACATCATTTTTCGTGCAGAGATAGAAAAATATGCACCGTTTTGCGTGCAACCTTACAGTTAAACTTGCACCGTTTTGCGTGCAGATCATTTTATCGCGCACCGTTTTGCGTGCAGTTTATAATATTATACATCGTTTTTCGTGCAGGGATAGAAAAATATGCACCGTTTTGCGTGCAACCCTATAGTTAAGCGTGCACCGTTTTGCGTGCAGATTTGAGGTACGTGCATCATTTTGCGTGCCGGTTGTGTTGTCGCGCATCGTTTTGCGTGCACTCTCTAATATTATACATCATTTTTCGTACAGGGTTAGAAAAATGTGCACCGTTTTACGTGCAACCCTACGGTAGACCGTGCACCGTTTTGCGTGCAGATTCGAGGTACGTGCACCGTTTTGCGTGCCGGTTGATTTAACGCGCACCGTTTTGCGTGTGGGTTTTTAGTGACGTGCATCGTTTTGCGTGCAGGTTTGGTGGACGTGCACCGTTTTGCGTGCAGACTCGAGAGAAGTGCATCGTTTTGCGTGCAAGCTCGAGGAGACAAGTGGAATCGCGCGGAGACCAATTGCAAGTGTCTACAAGCAATTGGGTACACTACAAGGTGGGAAATTCTGCCGAAATTGGGTGACCTCTCCCCTTGCTCCTTTGCTTTTCGATTCGAAGCATGATAGTAGCCTGTTAGAGGCGTTAGGTAATTATGAATAAGATTGCATGTTTAGAGGAACACAGATGAAAAGAGCAACTGTTGGTTGCCAATAACAGATGATATATGTGCATGTGTAGAGAAATTTAGAGGAAAAGTGATATTTATGATTTATCCACAATAGGGGATAAATTTGTATGTGTAGATGGACACAGATGATAAATGCAACTGTCAGTTGCCAAAAGGAGATAATTCATTTTCATGTGCAAAAAGGACTTAGAGGATAAATATTATTTTTATGATGGATATGAAAATAATTGCATGCGTAGAAATGAGTAATTACTTGATGACTGTGATCATGTTAGGGTACAACCCTAGGAATCATGTGATATAAGGGAACAGAACTTGTTGGTAGTAAGACTAGGAGAAAACCTAGTTTAGGGGTTTGACGAGTGACATCAACTTAGGAGTTATCCTAGGAAGGATGAGTGGCATGGTCTTAGGTGATAACCTAAGGACACTGGATAGAGTGATCAACATAGAGTCAGAAAACTCTAGGGTGTATATGACATGGAACTTAGGTAAAGAAAACCTAAGGAGAACTAGTGTTCAACATAGAGTCAAGGAACTCTAGAATGAGTATGACATGGAACTTAGGTAAAGGAAACCTAAGGTGAACTAGAGGTCAGCATAGAGTCATGGAACTCTAGGACAAGTATGACATGAAACTTAGGTAAAGGGAACCTAAGTTGAGCTAGAAGAGTTTAAACTCACAGACAGAAAGATAGAGTCAAGTTGACTCTAGGATTCAGTAAGGAATCAGGAGGATGCAAAAGGTGGATCAAGTGTGGAGATATGAAAGGGAAAACAGAAAAGTAGAGTCAATGTAATTCTAAGATAACAGTGGAACATGGAATTAGAGTCAGTGTAACTCTAAGTTAATGGTGAAGCAGGAAAACAGAGTTAAGTTAACTCTAGGATTCAATGAGGAATCAGGAAAGTGGGATAAGATCCCAAGGTTAAAAGCTGATCAAATATAACCCTAGAAGGTCATAGGGTGTCTGGGCAAATGGATAATAACTTTAACTTCAATTTGAGTTAAAGAAATAAAAGAGAAATGTTTAAGAGTCCAGGAGACTCTCTAGTTATCCTTATGGCAAGACCTGGGTAAGAGATGAAAAAGTGATTAATAAGCAAGACAATCAAATTGCTCAAATAGAGCAAATTGGTTAAAAGCAAGCAAGCAAATTGCTTAAGATAAAGAGAATAAAAGAGGATATTAATGACGCCTTCGAATTTGAGACTCGTCAAGTGGAGCAGGACTCCCTGGGCAGTGACCCGTCGGACGAGGTACTTTCGAAGGGCTAAAAGTGAAAGCAAGGAGCTAAATGCTCGAAGAAAAGAGAAAGTAAATTGCCAGTGGCAAAATGGGAGCTATAAGCTCGAATAAGAAAGGAAAGCAAGTGTTCAAAAGCAAAGAGGCTAAGAACTAAAATAAAAGAGAAAGAAAAAAGAAAAGAAAAGAAAGAAAAATTAAAGATAAAACGGGCGTACCTCCGGGGGCGAACGTACAACGGTCAGGAGTTGGACAGGGTCCCTCTCCCGGGCAGCGACCCGTATGACTGGTAGATAGAGTACTCTTGTCAGAGTTGGGCAGTGACCCTATCGGGCAGTGTCCCGTATGACAAGTCCCCCCGGCAGGACGGGGTAACACTTGCGAGTGTTATCGGCAACCTTAGAAATCTTATCTTATGGTAGCAAGACTACCGGGCTCGGGCCCGTTGGATAAGAATTTCCAAGGGTTAACTCGAACTAAAGCACCAGAATCTAAAGAATAAAGAAAAATAGAGTGGCCAGGGTGGCCGGGTTAGTTGAACCCAGTATACAGCGGCATAGTGGACGAGTTGGTGCTTAGCAGCCTAGTGTGGCTAGACAGAGTAGTGCTGGGTCGATGGTTGTACACAGATAGTGTAGTGATATATTATTGCATAGCTGCATATTGATGTTGAGGATTTTAGTTCCTAGCACACTATTATTATTGCTTCCATTGGACCAAGTGGTGTAGGACACTCTCTCGGTGGTTGAACCCACTGGGAACTCGCTCGTAAGTTCTCACACCCCTTGGGTGACCCCCCCCCACAGGTTCGGGAATGGATGCAGCGGTCGAGACAGATCAGATGCAGACGACAGCGAGGCATACGACAGGGGCAAGGGCCCAGCAGCATAGTGACCTAGAGGGTCTAGCAGAGGTACCCCTTTCTATATATTTCTTGAGTGAACCTTGTATGGTGAGGAATTATGTAAAGGAAATGTAATAATTTTACTTGCAAGTTCAGAATTGTAAAGTGTAATAAGTTTAATTTATGGTTCACTCCTGTATGCTTTCATTTCCGCATTAGTTATTGAATGAATGTTTTAAATTTATAGTGATTTTTAGTACTCTGATATTGAGCTTCCGCTTACACTTGTTGTGTTATTATGGATGTTACCGTTCCTTTCGGGTAGAAAAAGGTTTTACCCGATTGGCGGGTCTGTTGGCGTGCCCGAACCGTACAAATTGCCGGACTCGGGGCGTGACACTAGTACCAAAAGGTAAAGTGATACCTGCCACCACATGATCGGCTGCTGCGGAGTCCTCTACCTGGGCGGCATAGACTCGCCCACTCTGTGCCGGGGGTCTGGAATCTGCAGGATGGGAGGAAGGAGCCCTGCTCGCTGGAGCATAAGGCCGCTGCTGGGGCACCGAAGGGACTGATGCTGAAGAAGGGGCCTGCGATGTCGAGAAAGGGCAAGTAGCTCGAATGTGGCCAGACTGTCCACACCGATAACAGTGGCCATACCTCTGATCACAAGTATCCGACGGGTGCTGTCCCCTGCAAAAGATGCACCTGACCGCCGACTGAGACTGCCTCGACTGCTGCTGCTGCTGCCTCTGCCGCTGTGACCCCTGCTGCCGGGACTGCGACCTCTGCTGCTGCTGTCGCTGGGGCTGCTGCTGATGCTGCGGGGGCCTCTGGGATCCCCCAGACCCTCGCCGCTCCGATCGCCCACGGCCCGAAAACTGAGGCGGTGGCGGTCGGGGCGGCCTCCAGGAGCTGGCCTGTCCCCCATCGTCCGATGCTGGTCGCTTCCTCTCAGAGCTCTGAGCGACCGCGCCCCCACGCCTGGCCACTACGTGGTCTCCCCTCTCGACCCACTGAGCATGATCCGCCGCCTCCGATAAGGTCTGAAGCCTCTGGGCGTGCACCAAGGTATAAATCTCAGGACGCAGACCCATCTCAAAAAGCTCGACCTGGTGCGGCCCATCCCTAGCCACATAGGGCACACAGTTGAGCAACTGCGTGAACTCCTGAAAATAGTCCCATACAGCCCGATCACCTTGCTGTAGATTCTTCAAGTCATCCTCAATCTTTTTCTTCACGCTCGTGGAGAAATAGGTGTCCAGGATCATCCGTCGAAACTCTGACCAAGGCAGCTGCCGGGTAATCTGAAACTCCAAAGGCTCAACTCGACGCCACCAGGCATCTGCATCCCCCTCAAGACAGTGTACGGCCATATGCACTCTGTATTTGTGGTCGATGAAGAAGTCCCGAAATAGCTTCTCCATCGCTGCCAGCCACGAACCGATCTCCCACGGGTGTGTACTCCGCCCTGAGAACCTAGGCGGTCCTCGCTTACAAAACTGTGCGAGTTTGTCGGCAAACTCCTGCTCCTCCGCCGGGGTCAATGGCCTGAACATCCCCTGGGCCCCACTGCTCGACGACAGTGCCGTAGGGACGGGTGGAATAACCGGCGGTACAACCGGTGGTACAGGGGCCTCTACAGCCGTAGGGGGAGGTGCCCCAACCTGGGCAAGTAACTGCTCGAATCTCTGCTCCTGTCGGCGGTGACTCTCCGCCAACTGGGCCACCATGGCCCTCAGCTCGCTAATCTCAGATGGCCCGGACTGCTCCGGCTCCTCCGGGGGTGTAGAAGTACCCCGGGTAGGAATCCGCCGCCTAGGAGGCATCCTGCCACACAAGAAACAACGGGTCAGAAACCAAAACCACTCTCGACCCAATCCAGCGAAAGTCATAAGCATCCTCCCATTTCTGTAACCTTATGTTGTCTGCAGCCAACATAATAGTCCTCCAGGAATAGGATATGCTAGTCCCTCTTCACTCACAGGAAGAGTAATAATAATAAATTGCCGATTTTCGCAAAATATCTCGCCACTCACGCCCTGCCGTCCTAGGGTCTGCCAAAAGCCTAGGATTTCCTAAGTCCCAACTGACCTATCCCTAAGCTCTGATACCAACTTAATCTGTCATGCCCCGGGTGTAAACCAGAACCCGGGCTCGTCTACAGATCCGTCGTGCACACGGAATTTCCCGTGTACACGAAGCGCTGGTAACCTGCTCAGATAAATAGATAAAATAGAAGAGCATAAACAGAGCTAAACTACAACTAGTACAGCTCAGACAAAAAGCTGAAAAGGAAAGTACAACATAACTCTCACAAATATACAAATGTCTCTCCCAGCTCACAAAATAAAAGTACATCCAGCTGGCCGATGCCAGACCCAAAATAAAAGGAAAAGATACAATCGTCTAAGTGTACCGGGGATACAACAGAATCTACCAAACTCTGGATCAGGGAAGCAGCTAGCTAACCAACGATCCTCTTACCTCGGTCCTGAGAAGAGGGTCCCGCAACTCCCGCAGAGGACTCTGCAAAACAAAGGGGGAAAGAAGGAGGAAAAAGAGTGGGGGTGAGAACTACTATCAAGACAGTAGCCTCCCCTAGTGGGTAAACCTTAACTCGAATAAGCCCACTAGGACTACCAGAGGCGAAAAGAATAATGTGGTAAACTATATGCATGGCTACAGATAAAAATACCACTAATATGCCTCTACCTGCCCAGCAAAAAGATAGCTAAAAGTAAGCATCAGAATATCAACGCCTGTCTGAATAAACCCAATCACTACTCTAGTAAACACCAGGTCTGCCTGCGGTGCCTGCCAAATCGGGTATGCCAGCCTACGCATAACACCGATAGGGGATAGGAGTCTCGAGGACTCAAGTCTGCATATCGCGCACTCCGGAGTGGCTCTCGAGGGGAGCGACCCACTCGAGTAAAATGCCTGAGTAATAAGTGTCCAAGGAAAAGTAAGTCCGCAGGACTGGATCATGACACTGATCTAAATGGAACAGAACCATCCCATAATAGAAGCCCGAATCCTTTCCCCCAATCTGATGCAACAACAACTGTCCGGTCAACCGCCCAAGATCCGCGGTCGCCGCAATACCCTGCCTACACAGCCTGCCTGTCTCGAAACCCAAGTATCTGCCTACTCTATCCCAGCCCCTGCCCTAACCCGGGCATGACATCCCCTATGTCAAGATAACTGGAGAAAATAAAATCATGGTTTCTCCTAAGTCAATTCCAACATAATAGTTCAGCAGAAAAAGGTGGCCTAACTAGGTGACCATTTAAGCATGCAAAAGTTCTTTACTAAGCAAGATAATTTTAATATTCCAATTCTTACATTATGCCTTTGTTAAAATATCCGAAATACTAACATACCATAAGCTGATTTAGACACATGCATAAGTCCTTCAATAAACATTATGTATGAAACGGATTTAGCCGGTTATTACCATTTATTAGTGTCTAGCCCTCTAAAGATGCAAGTATCAATCGTGAGTCCTTTTTCTTTTCATTAAGCATGCCATGTTCATTTTTACTAGTGTGATAGCAACATTACACCGGATTAGCTCCAATATGCCTAGTGGGTTATTCCAAGTAAGAGGTTAACAACGGTACCCACCTCGAGCGCTAAAATCCTTGTCCCAAATGCGAAGACCCACGCTCGCACCAAAAGCTCACCGCAACACTGTACCGAAACCCCAAGAAGAACATACATACTTTAGTTCTTTAAGCAACACAAAATCTGTCCCAATTAACTGATCCAAAGTTCTCAGATTTTCACCTACGAAGGGTGCTCAGAAAATTCCACAAAAAATACCGTCGCGTTCCTTGCGACGAACCCGTCGAAACGAGTACCTGCACGTTCAAAACTGAGCTTCCTTCGCTGAGATACAAATTCGGCAAGGGGAACACCCCAAACAAAACTGTGCAGAATTCCTGTACCAAAAAGCTACAGAGAAAGGAAATTTCCACCTTCGAAAAATATTCAGAAAATTCTGGGAAAATTCCAGGAGATTCCTTGCGAGATGTAGATGAAAAACGCCTTTTGAATCGCCTCGATCTGATGCCTGAGCGCGAAGTTATGGCCGAATCAACCAGGTGCTGTCCAAAACTCCGCGAGGAAAAATGGGTCACAAAGAAGCTCGGGAAACTCAAAATCCACATGAAAACCAGAGGCAACTCAAAATACCAAAAATAAAGCCCTACCTGTCATGAGTCCAACGGCGCAAGAATCACTCGAATCGGAGGTCGGGGTGAGCCGGGGGAGCCTAAACACTGAGAAGGGACGAATCGGGTCGTCGAAGAATGAGCGTCGCGCCGCGCCGGAAAATAGCCAACCTCAAAAAATGCGCTCCTAAAAATCCCAGGAATGAACAGCAAGTAAGGTTTCAGGTAGAGGAAGATTTTTCATTAAGGGTTCACTGTGGAAGTCCTCACAGAAAGTGAGCAAAAGGGCCCCCCAAAAGGCCTTTTATAGGCTGCAAAACACCCCCCCCCCCTGCTTAGAGGATTCGGGCGCCCTGGCGCCCGAATCCACTAAGTTGGGGGGGGGTGTTTTGCAGCCTATAGAAGGCCTTCTGGGGGGCCCTTTTGCTCACTTTCTGTGAGGACTTCCACAGTGAACCCTTAATGAAAAATCTTCCTCTACCTGAAACCTTACTTGCTGTTCATTCCTGGGATTTTTAGGAGCGCGTTTTTTGAGGTTGGCTATTTTCCGGCGCGGCGCGACGCTCGTTCTTCGACGACCCGATTCGTCCCTTCTCAGTGTTTAGGCTCCCCCGGCTCACCCCGACCTCCGATTCGAGTGATTCTTGCGCCGTTGGACTCCTGACAGGTAGGGCTTTATTTTTGGTATTTTGAGTTGCCTCTGGTTTTCATGTGGATTTTGAGTTTCCCGAGCTTCTTTGTGACCCATTTTTCCTCGCGGAGTTTTGGACAGCACCTGGTTGATTCGGCCATAACTTCGCGCTCAGGCATCAGATCGAGGCGATTCAAAAGGCGTTTTTCATCTACATCTCGCAAGGAATCTCCTGGAATTTTCCCAGAATTTTCTGAATATTTTTCGAAGGTGGAAATTTCCTTTCTCTGTAGCTTTTTGGTACAGGAATTCTGCACAGTTTTGTTTGGGGTGTTCCCCTTGCCGAATTTGTATCTCAGCGAAGGAAGCTCAGTTTTGAACGTGCAGGTACTCGTTTCGACGGGTTCGTCGCAAGGAACGCGACGGTATTTTTTGTGGAATTTTCTGAGCACCCTTCGTAGGTGAAAATCTGAGAACTTTGGATCAGTTAATTGGGACAGATTTTGTGTTGCTTAAAGAACTAAAGTATGTATGTTCTTCTTGGGGTTTCGGTACAGTGTTGCGGTGAGCTTTTGGTGCGAGCGTGGGTCTTCGCATTTGGGACAAGGATTTTAGCGCTCGAGGTGGGTACCGTTGTTAACCTCTTACTTGGAATAACCCACTAGGCATATTGGAGCTAATCCGGTGTAATGTTGCTATCACACTAGTAAAAATGAACATGGCATGCTTAATGAAAAGAAAAAGGACTCACGATTGATACTTGCATCTTTAGAGGGCTAGACACTAATAAATGGTAATAACCGGCTAAATCCGTTTCATACATAATGTTTATTGAAGGACTTATGCATGTGTCTAAATCAGCTTATGGTATGTTAGTATTTCGGATATTTTAACAAAGGCATAATGTAAGAATTGGAATATTAAAATTATCTTGCTTAGTAAAGAACTTTTGCATGCTTAAATGGTCACCTAGTTAGGCCACCTTTTTCTGCTGAACTATTATGTTGGAATTGACTTAGGAGAAACCATGATTTTATTTTCTCCAGTTATCTTGACATAGGGGATGTCATGCCCGGGTTAGGGCAGGGGCTGGGATAGAGTAGGCAGATACTTGGGTTTCGAGACAGGCAGGCTGTGTAGGCAGGGTATTGCGGCGACCGCGGATCTTGGGCGGTTGACCGGACAGTTGTTGTTGCATCAGATTGGGGGAAAGGATTCGGGCTTCTATTATGGGATGGTTCTGTTCCATTTAGATCAGTGTCATGATCCAGTCCTGCGGACTTACTTTTCCTTGGACACTTATTACTCAGGCATTTTACTCGAGTGGGTCGCTCCCCTCGAGAGCCACTCCGGAGTGCGCGATATGCAGACTTGAGTCCTCGAGACTCCTATCCCCTATCGGTGTTATGCGTAGACTGGCATACCCGATTTGGCAGGCACCGCAGGCAGACCTGGTGTTTACTAGAGTAGTGATTGGGTTTATTCAGACAGGCGTTGATATTCTGATGCTTACTTTTAGCTATCTTTTTGCTGGGCAGGTAGAGGCATATTAGTGGTATTTTTATCTGTAGCCATGCATATAGTTTACCACATTATTCTTTTCGCCTCTGGTAGTCCTAGTGGGCTTATTCGAGTTAAGGTTTACCCACTAGGGGAGGCTACTGTCTTGATAGTAGTTCTCACCCCCACTCTTTTTCCTCCTTCTTTCCCCCTTTGTTTTGCAGAGTCCTCTGCGGGAGTTGCGGGACCCTCTTCTCAGGACCGAGGTAAGAGGATCGTTGGTTAGCTAGCTGCTTCCCTGATCCAGAGTTTGGTAGATTCTGTTGTATCCCCGGTACACTCAGACGATTGTATCTTTTCCTTTTATTTTGGGTCTGGCATCGGCCAGCTGGATGTACTTTTATTTTGTGAGCTGGGAGAGACATTTGTATATTTGTGAGAGTTATGTTGTACTTTCCTTTTCAGCTTTTTGTCTGAGCTGTACTAGTTGTAGTTTAGCTCTGTTTATGCTCTTCTATTTTATCTATTTATCTGAGCAGGTTACCAGCGCTTCGTGTACACGGGAAATTCCGTGTGCACGGCGGATTTGTAGACGAGCCCGGGTTCTGGTTTACACCCGGGGCGTGACAGATTAAGTGTATCAGAGAAGCGTGCTAGAGCTAGAGTAGTTCTAGGATGGGTGACCCCCTGGGAAGTGGGGCGTCACAGTTGGTATCAGAGCCATTCACCAGCCGAAAATGTGAGATGAGTCTCGGCTGAGCCAGGGTTATATAGCGGGTAGAGCGAGGCTCCCCGGCTAATGACCATTGTGAGTGGAGTGCAGCTCCTCACAAGGTCGGCTAAGGCTAGCGAGACGAGTCTCACATCGCCTGGTGCTTGTGAGTGTGCTTGAGCCTGACGTGGACGTCAGGGCTTAAAGGGGGGAAGAATGTGACACCCCCGAAATTTGGATTAGTCCTATATATAAATGATATAATAGGACTAAATCTCTTAACCCGGCTATAGCATTTTGGATGGTAGCAAGATCCAAGAGGAACATGAGAGTTAAGCGTGCTAGAGCTAGAGTAGTTCTAGGATGGGTGACCCCCTGGGAAGTGGGGCGTCACAGTCTGGTTGACCGAGGTTGGTGCTCGGTCGAGGCTCGAGGTTGGTGCTCGGTCTGGTTGGCCGAGGTTGGTGCTCGGTCGAGGCTCGAGGTTACTGCACGCACACCGGCGGCTTGGCCTCCGCAAGGGTGTGCTTTTCCGGAAAAGTGGTACGTTGACCCGTGTACCCCTTGTGACGGTGACGTAATGGGGGCCCTCGTGGGTGTGGGGTGTGAGCGGTGATGCCGAGGCGGGTGCTCGGCGGCCGACGTAGGTGCTCGGCGGGGTTTCCGAGATAGGTGCTCGGTGTGGTTGCCGGGGGAGGTGCCTGGTTTGTTTTACACAGGGTTACTCTGGTTTTTTAGTGGTTTGCCTTACTTATAGCCTCTATTGCTTTTTACTGTCGATTGCACAGTGACGAGGGCGGTTGCTCTGATTTTTCTTACAGTTTGCTTTAGTTATAGCCTTTCATGCTTTTCATACTTTGTATCTTGTGTCGCTGACTCCCCACTCTGTGACAGGTTCAGTCAGGGGTGAGAGCTAGGGCGACGGTGAGGCCGCGATGAGAGGTCTATTGGCCCTTCGAGGCTACACACTGTGGTTAGTTCCCCTTGTGTTCATTTCATTATCTGTTAGTAGCTATGCGGGTGTGATACTTTTGTGGGGTTGACTTGGATATTGGGATTATTATAAAACTCTGTGGATGAATGTTTAGTTTACTATCTGCTTGTTGGCCATTTTCGAACCAAAAAGAAAAAGAAAGAAAACATTGCGAAAATGATTCGAAAAATGGTGGTGTCGAGTGGGCACCGTTTTCAAAACCCTGCGATTTTATCCTTTCAAAAACAGTCGGCCTCTTTATTACTTATGGAAAATGGTTGTATGTATTCGACGATTGAACTAGTGTGGTTAAAGGTGTTACGGCATTTTGGTGTTGGCATATTTCGTGAGTCAAGTCAGTGAGTTGAGTCGGAGTCTTAAAGGGATCAAATTGTCAAATCAACCTTCGAAGACTCATTGAAGATTCAACATGAGCCCAAGTCAACTCTCAGGTATGATTAAATATTAATCATGGTGATTAAAGTTCGTTTATAATCAGTGGAAACAGGAAATTAATGAAAACCGGTTTAGACTTGGTTTTAGGAACTTGGTTTTAACTTACAACTTAATTTAAGTTTGGATTCCGGTACTTGGTCTGTTTTGGATAAAGTTTATCTTGAAAAAATCAGTCTTTACATTGAGTACCGGAACCACACTTGAAGTTCCTCAAACCCGACACAGAATTTTCTGAAATTTGTATTGCGTACCGGAACACAGACTCGCGTACCGGAACACAATAGAAAAATCTGTGTTTGCATCATTGAGTACCGGAACACAATATTTGGTACCGGTACACAATGTTACTGTTGGGTTATAGTAATATTGTCACGCCCCGAGTCCGTCAATTTGTACGGTTCGGGCACGCCAACAGACCCGCCAATCGGGTATGACCTTTCACTACCCGAAAGGAACGGTAACATCCATGATAACACAACCAGTGTATGCGGAAGCTCAATATCAGAGTACTAAAATCACTACAAATTTAAACTTCCATTTGATAAACAAACTGTTTAAGAGGCAATGAAAGCATACTAGAGTGAACCAAGAACTTAATTTATTACACTTTACATTTCTGAACTTGCAAATAAAATTATTACAATTCTTTTACATAATTTCCTCACCATACAAGGTTCACTCAAGAAATATATAAAAGGGATACCTCTGCTAGACCCTCTAGGTCTCTATGCTGCTGGGCACTTGCCCCTGTCGAATGCCTCGCTGACTGCACCTGTACCCGTCCCGACCGCTGCATCCATGCCTGAACCTGTGGGGGGAGTCACCCAAGGGGTGTGAGAACTACGACCGAGTTCCCAGTGGGTTCAACCACCGAGAGAAAGTGTCCTACACCACTTGGTCCAATGGAAGCAATAATAATAGTGTGCTAGGAAACTAAAATCCTCAACATCAATATGCAGCTATGCAATAATCTATCACTACACTATCTGTGTACAACCATCGACCCAGCACTACTCTGTCTAGCCACACTAGGCTGCTAAGCACCAACTCGGCCACTATGCCGCTATATACAGGGTCAAACTACCCCGGCCACCTTGGCCACTCTATTTTTCTTATTCTTTAGATTCTGGTGCTTTAGTTCAAGTTAACCCTCAGAAATTTCTTATCCAACGGGCCCCAGCCCGGTAGTCCTGCTACCATAAGATAAGATTTCTAAGGTTGCCGATAACACCCGCAAGTGTTACCCCGTCCTACGGAAGAAGCGTCCCGAACGGGTCTCTACCCGGGAGAGGGATACTGCCTGTACCTCCAACATGGGCTGGCTTCACCGTAGGTCCGCCCGTTTTATCTTTATATTTTCTTTCTTTTCTTTTTACTTTAGTTCTTAGCCTCTTTGCCTTTGAACACTTGCTTTCCTTTCTTATTCGAGCTTATAGCTCCCTTTTTGCCACTGGCAAATCACTTTCTCTTTTCTTTGAGCATTTAGCTCCTTGCTTTCACTTTTAGCCCTTCGAAAGTATCTCGTCCGACGGGTCACTGCCCAGGGAGTCCTGCTCCACTTGACGAGTCTCAAATTCGAAGGCGCCATTTACATTTTCTTTATGCTTTTAGCCACTTTTAGCTTGCTTTTAATCTTTGCCTTTTTGCAATAATTTTTCCTCTCATCCTAGGCCTTGCCATAAGGATAACTAGAGAGTCCCCTGGACTCTTAAACATATCTCTTTTATTTCTTTAACTCAAATTGAAGTTAAAGTTATTATCCATTTGCCCAGACACCCTATGACTTTCTAGGGTTGTATTTGTTCACTTCTTTAACCTTGGGATCTTATCCCACTTTCCTGATTCCTCACTGAATTCTAGAGTTATCTTAACTCTATTTTGCTGTTCCACTTATAATTTAGAGTTACGCTGACTCTAATTTTTCCTATTCCCTTTCATATCTTCGCACTTGATCTGTTTCTCTTTTTTCCTTTCATGTCTCCACATTTGATCTATTTCTCATTTTTCCTTTCATGCCTCCACATTTGATCCATTTTCCCATCTTCCAGCCTGTGAGTTTAAACTCCTCTAGTTTAACTTAGGTTCCCTTTACCTAAGTTCCATGTCACATATGTCCTAGAGTTCTCTGACTCTATGTTGATCACTAGCTCTCCTTAGGTTTCTTTTACCTAAGTTCCATGTCACATATGTCCTAGAGTTCCCTGACTCTATGTTCATCACTAGCTCTCCTTAGGTTTCTTTTACCTAAGTTCCATGTCACATATCTCCTAGAGTTCTCTGACTCTATGTTGATCACTCTATCCAGTGTCCTTAGGTTATCACCTAAGACAATGCCACATTTTATCAATGTCCTTAGGTTATCTCCTAAGACAATGCCACTCGTTAAATCCTAGGATAACTCCTAAGTTTGATGTCACTCGTCAAACCCCTAAACTAGGTTTTCTCCTAGTCTTACTACCAACAAGTTCTGTTCCTGATGTCACATGATTCCTAGGGTTATACCCTAACATGATCACAATCATAAATAGCTATTCATTTTCGTGCATGTAGTTATTTTCATCTCAGACGACTCAACCTTTTTCATACGCTCCTAGTAGATCTTCTCCGCTCGTTCTACGACGCTTCTCGAATCCACGATCTGCGCCCAACGCCGAATCCTCAGCGTCCAACGTCGAGTCCACGACGTCCGACCGAATCCACGGTCTTCACCCAGTAGCACGCTTCGAATCCACGAACGTACCTCGCTCCGAATCCACGAGAGCGGTTGCACCTTGAATCCACAAGGCCACGCGAGTCCACGCGCCGATTTGGGGTAAATCGTTGTTTTTGGGTGGTGATGATCCGCCGAATACTTAGATCAAAGATAGATCGGAAATACCATCTAAGTATTCATTGATTTGATTCTACTCAAAATCTGAGTATGAAAACCTAGAATCAAATCAATCAATATAGATGAAGAAACATAGAATTAATCTAGTTATTTCCTTTCTTCTCTATATGTGGATCTTTCTCTTTCGGTAATATTTTTCTATGTTTTACCGATTTTTTCCTTAACCGTAAAAATGAATCATAGGGTCTATTTATAGGTTAGAAACCATTGGAAGAAGATAAGGATCAAAAACTGCCTTTTCTGGAAATTTTACGGACGGCGATCCGGATCGGAATTACTGCGATCCGGATCGCGTAGCAAGAAAGACGATTCCAGAAATCCAAGGGTTCGGGATCCGGATCGTAGTCCCCGATCCGGATCGTTCATACAGTTTTACCAAACATCAACATTCGGGATCCGGATTGCAAATCCTGATCCGGATTGTGCAAGTACCAAGGTAAAACAAGTGTTCGGGATCCGGATCATGAACCTGCGATCCGGATTGAACCAGTGTATGAACGAACACCCTTCGGGATCCGGATTGCAAGGCCCGATCCGGATCCTGAACATGTCCCATGTCCAGTTTTTGATTTTTATGCAATTAAACATTCTTCCAGGTGTTTCTACACTACAAGAAGTATTCGGATCACCAAAATCTTTAGTTAAACATACCTGATCCTTTTGAATTCTTCTTTCTTGAGATTGAGGTATATGATCCAAAGTTCTTTCATCTTCAATCTTCAAAACTTAACACTTTCCACGAAATACGCCAACTCAAATTCCGTAACAATCTCCCCCTTTGGCGGTTTCGTGACAAAACACAGATCCACAAAAGAAAATTCAAAAAGATATTTTTGTTGCTATCACCATACAACAAAAATTTACAATGGAGATCCAAAAAATTAAAAACATGAGATAAACTCCTAAAACAGACTCTAGACTTAGACATCTGTAATCTCTGCACAAAGAAATCATTCTTGACAAAAGAAATCGTTAGATACCTCAAGAATTGAAACATACAAAACCAAATACAGAGATAGAGTTTATTCTCATCATGACATTTTAGAATTCAGATATGTAAGAGAATCATAGACAAAAACCAACATATCTTCTATGCATTCAAAAACCAAATGTCACAAAATGTTAGTCCAACATCAACTTGTTAGTAATAATACATGCCCAAATAGTTAGTCAAATAGTTAGTAGGGACATGCAACAAATCACAAGATAAAAACCAAAAGTTGAAGTTGGAGTCATACTTACCTTAATGTTCACATAGTCACACAGTTTTCACATCATCATTGTTCAAGTTCTCTCTAAACTCTCTCCCCCTTTTTGTCACAAAACAAAGCCAATAATTACAAAACAAAAGGGAGTTTAAAAGATAAACAAACATGAAAAGTGAAAAACCTGCAAAGAGCAAAAGAAAGTTAGAGCAAAAATTTACTCCTGAGAGTCAGAGTCATCAGAAGTGGTGCATCCCATTTTTGCAAACATTTTCTTCATCAGTTTTTTCATTGAAGAGACAGACTTGGTCAAAGTGATTTGAGAGGCCGTGATGATTTCCAGTTCCTTTTTCACTACTTGAATTTCTCCTTTCATTTCTGTGAATTCCTGTGACATCCGTTCTTGCTCATTTGAGAGTCGCTGCTGTTCTTTAAAAATTGAATTGACTGAAGCATCATCTTCAGAAGTTGATGGAGGTGCCTGCTGTGCTGGTGGAACAGGAGCTGTAGAGGTAGTTGCTTGTGGTTGAGCTCTTTGTCGGATTGGAGGAGATGGAGGATGTCACGCCCCGGGTGTAAACCAGAACCCGGGCCCGTCTACAGATCCGCCGTGCATGCGGTATTTCCCACATACACGAAGCGTCGGTAACCTGCTCAGATAAGAAATAATAATAAAAGAGCATAATAATCAGAGCTAAAATAAAACTACTGTATCTCAGACAGATGCTGGAAGTAAAAGGTACAACAGTAAAGTAAAATACAGATGTCTCTCCCAGCTCACAACTATAATACAAACAGCTGGCAGAAGCCAGACCCCAAAAAGAAATACAAAACACTGTCTGAGAAGTCCTGGTACCCAAAAATCTCCAGCTACGACCCTCGGTGGCTCTCTATCTAGTCCGCAATTCGCTTACCTCGATCAGTTGCTGACGGCCCAGCAACTCCCACTGAGGACTCTGCAAAACAAGGGGAAGAAAGAAACAAGAAAAACAATGGGGGTCAGTACTACTATAAACAGTAGCCTCCCCTAGTGGGTAAAGCCTCAGCTCAGATATGCCCACCAGGTGCTCAGAGGCAAAAAAAGGGAAAGAAGAGAAAGGGGATGCAGATAAATGAAGCAACTGATAAAGTGCTATCCCTAATATGCCTCTACATGACCAACCAATAAGGATGGGAAAAAGTGATGCATCAGAATCAAGAAGCCTGTCAAATGACCCAATCTGACCGCCAGTGAACACTGGCACTGCCTGCTCTGCTGTCGAACTCAAAAACCCAGCCTGGTGCCCGGCGCTCACACCGTGGAAAGCCTACTCCGGAGTGGCACTCGAGGGGAGCGACCCACACGAGTAAAATATCACTGTATCAACCATCTCTGTAACCACTGTCTCATAATAGCAGGACTGGATCGAGACTCAAAGAAGTGGGAACAACCCTCCACTAAAGTAAGCCCGATCCCCAAAACACCCAATCTGATGCAATAGAAACAATCCGGTCAACCACCCAAGATCCGTGGTCGCCGCAACACCCTGACAAACCCAACCTGTCCCAAATCCCCAATACCTGCCTACACTGTCCAACATACGCTCGAACCTGAGCGATTAAGCCGCTAGTGCCAACAATGAAAGAAGAAAAGAGAAAAGCATGGTTTCTCCTAAGTCAAGTCCCAAAATAGTGTAGCAGTAAAAGATGACATAATTATGTGACCAATTTAATCATGCATGTTCCAATATTTTGTCCAATTTCCAAGTATAAACAGTTTAGAATGACATAAGCTAGGGTGACCGTCTCACATGAACAAACATCAGTTTTGCAGTCCTCTATTTCTATTTGTCTCCAAGTATACAGTTCCAGTGATTAATCTAACAATAATTTATTAGAGATCTGATAACCAATAATCAATTTCCTAGAGCATGCAAGTCTACCAATCAACACATTTAGCATTGTCATAGCAAGGGTACTCTGATATTCCTAGTGGGCATACAAAGAGAGGAGTACAACAACCACCCACCTGAAGCGCAACTGTCCAAACTCGTACAGTCAGAAAATACCAAAATTCCAAATCCTCGCTCCCACAATTTCAGCACACCCGAAGCATTCCTGGTACATCAAGAAATCCACTAATTACACTAGACTCCCAAATTCAGCACTTAATCACATACAACCTCGAATTCAGAACTGCTTAATTATCACCTGCAGAAATTGCCCAGAAAATTCCAATAAAAATATCACGGCGATCCTTGCGTCGATAGCTTCGAAACGGTACCTTGCACGTCCAAATCGGAGTTCGGTAAGTCCAGATAAAAATTCGGCAAGAGAGCACTCTCATACAATAATCTGGATTAAGGGCTGATTACTGTTCACAGAGAAATCATTAATTCTCACCTCGAAAGAAAATTCACAAAAATCCAATAAAAATACGAGCGCGTTCCTTGCGATCCGTAGATGAAAAAGTTGTATAAGCTCGTTTCCGTCGGACGCTCGTGCGCAAAGATATAGCCGAAACACTCCGCTGCTGTCAAGGAATTCCATACAGAAAGAGGGGTCACTTACTGCCTCGAAAACCGTGCCAAAACCTCGAAACGGGAAAGCGCGACCAAAACGAAAGATGAAGTCCTACCTCTTAGGAGTCTACTGGTCCAAGAATCGCAGGAAAATGATGTCGGGGTAGCCCAGGGGAGCAAAAATACGATCGCTGCGCCGAAGAAGAACACTAGGAAGCAACGTCGCGCCGCACCGTAAAATGGGGAACCTCGGGATTCGTGCCTCCAAAACTCTTGAAACTTGGCAGGGAGATCCAGGACTTAGAGATGAAGATTTTGCTTGAAAGGTGCTTGGGCTGAAGAGGCTCGGTTTGGGAGAAAAGGGAGAAAGAAGGAGGCTCGGGTTGAACTATTTATATAGGCTGAAAAACAATTCAAGTAATTCCATCTATGTCCCCACTTTCGGGCGCTCCCCAGATTTCGGGCTGCTACAGTAACGGGCCGGCCCGTTACTGTTCACGCCCGAAATCCCCTGGGCCGGCCACGTAGCCCAGCCCAACTAGCCCGCGGACCCCGCTGCACCCGGCGCACCTGCGCCAGCCAATGGGGGCGCGCCACGTGGCCCCGACAGGCCGTGCACCGCGCACGGTGCGCCGTGCACCGCGCACGTCCCCGGCTGACCCGGGTCGTACGGCACCTGCCCCGGTCACCGTCTCCACCACTTGCGTGGACCGCGTGCACCAAGACCCGCCAATCCCGAGCCGCCACGTGGCACCCCCGGTCCACCGTGCACCCGCCAAGTCAGTGGACCGCGCGCAGTGAACCAACCAACCGAACGACGCCACGTGGCACCGCCCTGGTGCACGACCCCCGCGGTGGACCGCGCACCTGACCGCGCGCCCGGCGCCTGCCCGCGCCCTGCCCGCGCCGCGTGCCGCCGCCTGCCGCCTGCCCGAGGCCGCGCCGCCGCCGCCGGCGCTGCCCGCCGCCGCCGGCCGCCGCCGGCGATCGCCGGCGACACTGTTCCGGCGTGAACAGTACCCGCAAGCTCAAAAATGACAAGTAAATAGCCCATCTTGACCGTTTTCGCGCGCTGATTCCAAAAACGAGGTCCGTTTTGCCAAATTCCGCCTCCAAAATTTGCCGGAGGCTCCCGCAAGCGCCAAAAACTGTCAAAACTTCCGGGAGTCCGCTTTTGGACATCCGGACTCAGAATTGGGCAAACAAAAAGCCAATCTCAAGTGTTTTTCCGCGCTGAATCCAAATCCATCCTCCGTTTGGCCTAAATCCTTTTCTAAAATTCGGCAAAAGCAGCCGAAGGCCAAAACAGCTAACCAAAGCTCACAGGGTCCATCGGTGGCATCCCTTTGATGCACTATGGGCCAGATACACCATCAACAGGTGTCTAAACAGTGGATTCACGGGAAAAAGCTGCATGGGGGTTCGGGGTACTACACCCTCCCCCACTAAAAAAAAGTTTCGTCCCCGAAACAAAGATAAACAAAGCAGACGTACCTCAAACTGCGGCCTCGAACAAGAAGGGGTAGGCATCTCTCATCTCTGTCTCCAGCTCCCATGTAGCCTCTCGCTCCTCATGATTGCTCCACAGGATCTTCACATAAGGAATGGCCCGATTGCGCAATTCCCTCACCTCACGAGCAAGAATCCGCAACGGGCGCTCCTCGTAGACCAAGTCCTCGCCGATCTCCAACGAAGTGAAGTCAATCACGTGCGACGGGTCAAAAACATATCTCCTCAGAGCTGAGACGTGGAAGACATCATGAACTCCGGCCAGGCGCGGGGGTAAGGCAACTCTGTATGCCACAGGACCAACTCTATCCAGTACCTCAAAGGGTCCAATAAAGCGGGGACTGAGCTTCCCCCGTACTCCAAATCTCCGGACCCCTTTCGAGGGCGAGACCTTCAAGAAGACATGATCACCAACCTGAAACTCCAGGTCTCGCCGTCGAGTATCTGCGTAGCTCTTCTGACGACTCTGGGCTGTCTCAAGATGCCGGCGAATAATCCTGACTTTTTCCTCTGCCTCCAAAAGTAACTCCGGTCCCAAAGTCCTCCTCTCACCCACGTCACTCCAATATAAGGGAGACCGACACTTGCGTCCATACAACGCTTCAAACGGAGCCATCTGGATGCTCGCCTGATAGCTGTTGTTGTACGCGAACTCAACCAAGGATAAGTGCCGGTACCACCCTCCTCCAAAATCCATAACGCACGCTCTAAGCATATCCTCGAGGGTCTGTATGGTGCGCTCTGACTGCCCATCGGTCTGTGGGTGGAAAGCGGTGCTAAACCTGAGCTGAGTCCCCAATGCAGAATGCAAACTCCCCCAAAAGCGTGATACGAATCTCGGGTCTCGATCTGACACAATCGAAGCAGGTATGCCGTGAAGCCTCACTATCTCATCCATATATAACTGTGCCAAATGCTCCAATGACCAAGTCATCTGAACTGGTAAGAAGTGCGCCGACTTGGTGAGTCTGTCAACAATAACCCAGATCGCATCTGCCCCGCTCTGCGCCCTCGGCAATCCAGTGACGAAATCCATAGTGACGTGGTCCCATTTCCACTCGGGAATTGGAAGACTCTGCAACTTGCCAGCAGGAACGCGATGCTCTGCTTTCACTTGCTGACAAGTTAAACAGTGAGCTACGAATCTCCCAATGTCCCGCTTCATTCCGGGCCACCAAAACTGTGCCTTGAGGTCCTTATACATCTTAGTACCTCCAGGGTGGACGGTATAAGGTGTATGGTGGGCCTCCCTCAAAATCTGATCTCTAATCTCCTGATCCATAGGCACACACACTCGGTCCCTGTACCGCAGTACTCCCGAGCTATCCACAGAAAAATCCCCTGTCTGATCCGCCTGAAGCTGCGTCCTGATCCTCGTCAAGTGGGGGTCCTCACTCTGAGTGTCCCTGATCCTCTCCAACAGAGTGGGCTGCAAGACCATAGACATGAGTCTAGCAGAGACCCCAGGGGATACTACCTCCAGCTGTAATCGCCTCATCTGCTCGACCAACGGCGCCTGCTGCGAGATCAATAAGCTCAGACTCGTCCTCCTGCTCAAAGCATCCGCCACAACATTGGCCTTGCCGGGGTGATAAAGGATACTCAGATCATAATCCTTTAGCAGCTCCAACCACCGGCGTTGCCTCAAATTCAGCTCCTTTTGGGTGAACAGATACTTCAAGCTCTTGTGATCAGTATATATCTCGCAATGCTCACCATACAAGTAATGCCGCCACAGCTTCAGAGCAAACACCACCGCTGCCAACTCCAGATCATGAGTAGGGTAATTTTTCTCATAGTCCTTCAATTGCCGCGAAGCATAGGCAATCACCCTACCCTGCTGCATCAACACACACCCCAGACCACTATGTGAGGCATCACTGTAAATCACAAATCCTTCCCCCATAACAGGGAGGGCAAGGATTGGAGCGGTCATCAATCTCTGCTTCAGCTCCTCAAAACAGCTCTGGCAAGTCTCGCTCCAAACAAACTTAACCCCTTTCCTGGTCAGACGAGTGAGGGGAGAGGAAAGCTTCGCAAAGCCTTCCACAAAACGCCGATAGTAGCCCGCCAAACCAAGAAAGCTCCGCACCTCAGTGATAGTCGTCGGCCTCGGCCAATCTCGAATAGCATCCACCTTGGCCGGATCCACCGCCACTCCAGCAGCTGAAACAACATGACCCAGAAAAGCAACCTCCCGGAGCCAAAACTCACACTTTTTGAACTTAGCATACAGCTTCTTCTCTCGCAGAAGCTGTAGCACGGTCCTCAAGTGCTCCTCGTGCTCCAAATCACTGCGGGAGTAGATCAGAATATCATCTATGAACACCACCACAAACCGGTCCAAAAACGGCTGAAAAATCCTGTTCATCAAGTCCATGAATGCGGCAGGGGCATTTGTCAACCCGAAAGGCATCACAGTAAACTCATAATGCCCGTACCGCGATCTGAAAGCCGTCTTGGAGATGTCCTCGGCCCTCACCCTCAGCTGGTGGTAACCGGACTGCAGATCAATCTTCGAGAACACCGATGCTCCCTGTAACTGATCAAACAAATCATCAATCCGGGGGAGGGGATACTTGTTCCGGATGGTCACTTTGTTCAATTCCCTATAATCCACACACAACCGCAGTGACCCATCCTTCTTCTTCACAAACAACACAGGCGCTCCCCACGGAGAAACACTGGGTCGGATGAAGCCCCTATCCAAAAGATCCTGAAGCTGGGCCTTCAACTCCCTCAACTCAGCTGGCGCCATCCTATAGGGTGCCTTTGAGATTGGTGCAGTTCCAGGAACTACATCAATCACGAACTCAATCTCCCTCTCCGGCGGCATCGTCGTCAACTCAGGGGGAAATACATCTGGGAACTCGCGGACAATAGGGATATCCTCGAGTCCCAGTGCCGCCGTAGGCACCTCCACCACAGTGGCCAAAAAGGCAGTGCAACCCCTACTCATCATCCTCCTAGCTCTGGCCGAGGAAATGGTCGCTGCGAACAGCGTGCTCTGGCAGCCTCTGAAGATGAACTCCTCCTGTCCTGGCTCGCGAAGAGTCACCGTCCTCTCTCTGCAGTCGATAGTGGCGGAATACCGTGATAGCCAATCCATCCCTAACACCAAGTCAAAATCCTGGAGCTGCTGCAAAACAAGCAAGTCTGCAGGCAAAATCCAAGGCCCCAACTGCACCGGGCAAGCCACAACGCTCCTCGACATGCAAAACGTGATCAGGAATCCGCACCTCTAATGCACAAGACAAGGACTCTATCTCTAGACCATGAAGGGATGCAAATGCTCGACTAATGAAAGAATGAGATGCTCCAGTGTCGAATAAAGTACGAGCCCGAATACCAAAGAGTAGAATAATACCTGCCACCACCTGGTCTGCCGCTGAAGAATCCGCCAACTGGGCGGCATACACCCGCCCGCTCGGTGCTGGAGGTCGAGAATCTGTAGGATAAGAGGTGGACGGCCTGCTCGCTGGAGCATAAGGCCGCTGAGCTGGTGGCCGCTGCTGCTGAGGGGGATATGGAGCCGACGCCGAAGAAGGTGCCGAAGAAGTAGCAAGGGGGCAAGTAGCTCGCACATGCCCTGGCTGTCCACAACGGAAGCATCGACCCCATCTCTGGTCACAAGTAATGGCGGCATGCTGACCTCCACAGAAAATACATCGGTCAGAAGATCGGGGCTGTCTCTGCTGCTGCTGCTGCTGCTGCTGTCTCGAGGACTGCTGCTGAGATCTCTGCTGCCTCTGCTGTGATCTCTGCTGCTGGTGCTGCTGCGGTCTCTGGGGTCCACCAGGCCCTCTCCTCTCAGATCGCCCACGGCCATAAGACTGGGACTGCGGCGGCCGTGGCGGTCTCCATGAGCTGGCCTGTCCCCCGTCCTCTGGGGCTGGTCGCTTCCTGTCGGAACTCTGCGCGACCGCGGCCCTCCGTCTGGCCACCTCCTGATCGCCTCTCTCCACCCACTGTGCATGCTCTGCGGCTGCCTCCAGGGTCTGAAATCTCTGAGCATGCACAAGTGTGTAAATCTCTGGACGAAGGCCTCCCTCGAACAACTCAACCTGGTGCGGACCGTCACGAGCGACGTAGGGCACACAGTTCAGCAACTCCCTGAACTCCTGAAAATAGGCATGGGCCGGTCGATCGCCCTGCTGCAGATTCTTCAAGTCGTCCTCCAACTTCTTCTTCACACTGGTAGAAAAATAGGTGTCCAACACCATCCGTCTGAACTCCTCCCAAGGTAACTGCCTGGTGATCCGGAACTCCAGTGGCTCAACTCGCTGCCACCAAAAGTCAGCATCTCCGTCCAAACAGTGCACCGCCATGTGCACTCGATACTTCGGGTCGATGAAGAAGTCCCGAAAAAGCTTCTCCATCGCAGAAAGCCAAATCCCAACAGCCCGGGGCTGAGCATCCCGCCCCGAGAATCTAGGTGGTCCCCGCTTAACAAACGCAGCGAGTCTGTCAGCAAAATCCCGCTCCTCCTCCGCAGTCAAAGGCTGAAATGCCGCAGGAGCCCCGCTACTCGAAGATGGCGCTGACGGCACAAAAGGTGCAACAAGAGGCACAGGGACCTCCGGAACAGCTGGGGGTGGTGCCTCCCTCTGAGCAAGCAGCTGCTCAATCCTCTGCTCCTGGCGGCGCTGACCCTCCGCCAACTGGGCCACCAAGGCCCTCAACTCAGTAAGCTCGGGTGGTGTAGGCTGCTCTGGCTCAACAGGGGGCGAAGGGACACCCCGAGTGGGAATCCGACGTCGAGGAGGCATCCTGCCACAAGAAACCAAACATCAGCAACAAAACCCCACACGACCCAATCTGGCGAAAGTCAAAAGACATCCCCCTATTTCTGTAACCTTATGTTGTCTGCAGCCAACATAATGGTTCAACAGAAATAGACTATGTCGATCACTCTTCACTCACAGGAAGAGTTAACAATAAAATCACCGACTTTCGCAACAAGTCACGCCACTCACGCCCTATAATCCTAGGGTCTGTCCAAAAGCCTAGGGTTTCCTAAGTCCCAACTGACCTATCCCTAAGCTCTGATACCAACTTAATCTGTCACGCCCCGGGTGTAAACCAGAACCCGGGCCCGTCTACAGATCCGCCGTGCATGCGGTATTTCCCACATACACGAAGCGTCGGTAACCTGCTCAGATAAGAAATAATAATAAAAGAGCATAATAATCAGAGCTAAAATAAAACTACTGTATCTCAGACAGATGCTGGAAGTAAAAGGTACAACAGTAAAATAAAATACAGATGTCTCTCCCAGCTCACAACTATAATACAAACAGCTGGCAGAAGCCAGTCCCCAAAAAGAAATACAAAACACTGTCTGAGAAGTCCTGGTACCCAAAAATCTCCAGCTACGACCCTCGGTGGCTCTCTATCTAGTCCGCAATTCGCTTACCTCGATCAGTTGCTGACGGCCCAGCAACTCCCACTGAGGACTCTGCAAAACAAGGGGGAAGAAAGAAACAAGAAAAACAATGGGGGTAAGTACTACTATAAACAGTAGCCTCCCCTAGTGGGTAAAGCCTCAGCTCAGATATGCCCACCAGGTGCTCAGAGGCAAAAAGGGAAAGAAGAGAGAAGGGGATGCAGATAAATGAAGCAACTGATAAAGTGCTATCCCTAATATGCCTCTACATGATAACCAATAAGGATGGAAAAAGTGATGCATCAGAATCAAGAAGCCTGTCAAATGACCCAATCTGACCGCCAGTGAACACTGGCACTGCCTGCTCTGCTGTCGAACTCAAAAACCCAGCCTGGTGCCCGGCGCTCACACCGTGGAAAGCCTACTCCGGAGTGGCACTCGAGGGGAGCGACCCACACGAGTAAAATATCACTGTATCAACCATCTCTGTAACCACTGTCTCATAATAGCAGGACTGGATCGAGACTCAAAGAAGTGGGAACAACCCTCCACTAAAGTAAGCCCGATCCCCAAAACACCCAATCTGATGCAATAGAAACAATCCGGTCAACCACCCAAGATCCGTGGTCGCCGCAACACCCTGACAAACCCAACCTGTCCCAAATCCCCAATACCTGCCTACACTGTCCAACATACGCTCGAACCTGAGCGATTAAGCCGCTAGTGCCAACAATGAAAGAAGAAAAGAGAAAAGCATGGTTTCTCCTAAGTCAAGTCCCAAAATAGTGTAGCAGTAAAAGATGACATAATTATGTGACCAATTTAATCATGCATGTTCCAATATTTTGTCCAATTCCCAAGTATAAACAGTTTAGAATGACATAAGCTAGGGTGACCGTCTCACATGAACAAACATCAGTTTTGCAGTCCTCTATTTCTATTTGTCTCCAAGTATACAGTTCCAGTGATTAATCTAACAATAATTTATTAGAGATCTGATAACCAATAATCAATTTCCTAGAGCATGCAAGTCTACCAATCAACACATTTAGCATTGTCATAGCAAGGGTACTCTGATATTCCTAGTGGGCATACAAAGAGAGGAGTACAACAACCACCCACCTGAAGCGCAACTGTCCAAACTCGTACAGTCAGAAAATACCAAAATTCCAAATCCTCGCTCCCACAATTTCAGCACACCCGAAGCATTCCTGGTACATCAAGAAATCCACTAATTACACTAGACTCCCAAATTCAGCACTTAATCACATACAACCTCGAATTCAGAACTGCTTAATTATCACCTGCAGAAATTGCCCAGAAAATTCCAATAAAAATATCACGGCGATCCTTGCGTCGATAGCTTCGAAACGGTACCTTGCACGTCCAAATCGGAGTTCGGTAAGTCCAGATAAAAATTCGGCAAGAGAGCACTCTCATACAATAATCTGGATTAAGGGCTGATTACTGTTCACAGAGAAATCATTAATTCTCACCTCGAAAGAAAATTCACAAAAATCCAATAAAAATACGAGCGCGTTCCTTGCGATCCGTAGATGAAAAAGTTGTATAGGCTCGTTTCCGTCGGACGCTCGTGCGCAAAGATATAGCCGAAACACTCCGCTGCTGTCAAGGAATTCCATACAGAAAGAGGGGTCACTTACTGCCTCGAAAACCGTGCCAAAACCTCGAAACGGGAAAGCGCGACCAAAACGAAAGATGAAGTCCTACCTCTTAGGAGTCTACTGGTCCAAGAATCGCAGGAAAATGATGTCGGGGTAGCCCAGGGGAGCAAAAATACGATCGCTGCGCCGAAGAAGAACACTAGGAAGCAACGTCGCGCCGCACCGTAAAATGGGGAACCTCGGGATTCGTGCCTCCAAAACTCTTGAAACTTGGCAGGGAGATCCAGGACTTAGAGATGAAGATTTTGCTTGAAATGTGCTTGGGCTGAAGAGGCTCGGTTTGGGAGATAAGGGAGAAAGAAGGAGGCTCGGGTTGAACTATTTATATAGGCTGAAAAACAATTCAAGTAATTCCATCTATGTCCCCACTTCCGGGCGCTCCCCAGATTTCGGGCTGCTACAGTAACGGGCCGGCCCGTTACTGTTCACGCCCGAAATCCCCTGGGCCGGCCACGTAGCCCAGCCCCACTAGCCCGCGGACCCCGCTGCACCCGGCGCACCTGCGCCAGCCAATGGGGCGCGCCACGTGGCCCCGACAGGCCGTGCACCGCGCACGGTGCGCCGTGCACCGCGCACGTCCCGGCTGACCCGGGTCGTACGGCACCTGCCCCGGTCACCGTCTCCACCACTCGCGTGGACCGCGTGCACCAAGACCCGCCAATCCGAGCCGCCACGTGGGCACCCCTCGGTCCACCGTGCACCCGCCAAGTCAGTGGACCGCGCGCAGTGAACCAACCAACCGAACGACGCCACGTGGCACCGCCCTGGTGCACGACCCCCGCGGTGGACCGCGCACCTGACCGCGCGCCCCGGCGCCTGCCCGCGCCCTGCCCGCGCCGCGTGCCGCCGCCTGCCGCCTGCCCGAGGCCGCGCCGCCGCCCGCCGGCGCTGCCCGCCGCCGCCGGCAGCCGCCGGCGATCGCCGGCGACACTGTTCCGGCGTGAACAGTACCCGCAAGCTCAAAAATGACAAGTAAATAGCCCATCTTGACCGTTTTCGCGCGCTGATTCCAAAAACGAGGTCCGTTTTGCCAAATTCCGCCTCCAAAATTTGCCGGAGGCTCCCGCAAGCGCCAAAAACTGTCAAAACTTCCGGGAGTCCGCTTTTGGACATCCGGACTCAGAACTGGGCAAACAAAAAGCCAATCTCAAGTGTTTTTCCGCGCTGAATCCAAATCCATCCTCCGTTTGGCCTAAATCCTTTTCTAAAATTCGGCAAAAGCAGCCGAAGGCCAAAACGGCTAACCAAAGCTCACAGGGTCCATCGGTGGCATCCCTTTGATGCACTATGGGCCAGATACACCATCAACAGGTGTCTAAACAGTGGATTCACGGGAAAAAGCTGCATGGGGGTTCGGGGTACTACAGAGGATCATCTTGTTTTGTCGATAGGGACTTCACAATTGTTGTCTCATTTATAGTTCCCAAGCTGTACATGTATGAGCTCGCGCTTGTATCGACTTTAAACTTTCTAAGGATGCGCATGATTATCATTGGATAAGGTAGTCTCTCTGTGGGATGAGAGTGTTCCACATACCGCACCATCCTTGACCAAATTAGATAAGGGATATTCAAGTTTGCTCCCATCGATGCGGCCGGGTTTCCAAGAAGATAAAGGAATATCATCCTATCCCATCGAAGAACCTTCGTGTTCATGTTGGGAAGAATGTTGTAGCAGACAATGAAGTTTATATACTTATACTCTGTTCGAAGCTCTTTGGAGAATACAGAATTTCCGATAGACAAAGTACCCGGATGGCAAATTCCATTGACGACCACTCTCCAGGAGTTGTCGTTGAAGCTTTGAGTTTTTAGGTAATGAATTCCATCAAATCTGGCTTTCATACTGAGCACCTCTCCAATCAGTTGGGGAGTGACTTTGATTTTGATACCTTTAACCAAAGTATGAAATTCTCGACGTCCGTCGTCAAGATCAGTTAGACTTGCACCATTCTGATAAAACATTCGAACTGAATGTGGACAATACCCAGTTGATTCAGGAAAGTTGCAAATTGGAGCAAGACCAACCTGGTCAAATAAAATCCCAAAGGCTGCAGAGCGTTCCTTCATTGGTTTGACATTGACATGTCTCTCACCAATGCATTCTCTTTTCTCAAAATCCTTGATTCTCGTGGAGCTAATGAAGTCTTGTGGAGGAGGCTGGCTAGCAACTGGTTGCTCAATGGAAATTCCCTGAGCACTGCCTCTCTTTCTTGCACCGGTTTTCGTTCTTGTTCTAATTTGACTTGGTTCCATTGGGGCTTTTCCTTTTTCAGCTGCAGTAGGCTTTGACGCTTCAGCAGGTGCTTTCCCTTTGGAGATAATAGGGACAGGTTGCTCGACCTCGAGGTTATCCCAGTTAATTGATTCCGTCTCAGATTTCGTGTCGGAATCATTCTGAGCTCTCTTCGCTCTCTTAGCCCTTTTAGGCTTGGCAATATCCTTGACATGGACCATGGCAGCAAGTAGGAAAATCATCCATGTGATCACCATTTTGATTGCTAGTGAAAAATGTATCCTGTGAAGACCAACTCAAGAACACATGAAAAATTGTTAATTTTGAAAAATTTGAAAAATTGTACCCAAACAATCATAATCATGTAGAGAAGCTAAGAATCAAATTAGTTTTGCAAAAAGAATTTTAAAAATAGATCAATTCCATGATTTTCAAAAATTCCTCTTATATGCCCTAAAACCGAATTTTTAGAAATCGAAGCCCAAAAATTCGTTTATCTTGAGAAAACCCAGCATATAATCAAAACTAATCTACCCAGAGTTCTTATTTCAAAAGAAATTTGATCAAAAACCATTCACAAACGAAAAAGATCCAAATTTCAACTCACGTTTGATGAAAAAATAGAAAACCTGTGAAAAACCGAGATTTTGATCAATAAAACTTACTTGGATTCGAAGAACTTTGAGTTTGAAGCTCCAAGATGCAAGAAATCTAGAGAGAGAAACTCTAGAGACTTAGAACAAAAGATTAGGGTAAAAGAAATCAAATCCTTTTGTTCTTATAAAAACCCTAGCCGTGATCCGGATCGGATCGAGATTGTGATCCGGATCGGCTACCCGCAGGAAGAATCCTGCGTTCGGGATCCGGATCACTTACCCCGATCCGGATCGGCTTCAACTTTTTCTCCAGAAAAATTAGAAAAATTCCATAAAATCCAGAAAAAGTATGTAAGCACTTTACCATATCAACTTTAAACAAAAATCATCGTTTCATACAACAAGAAATAGATTATACAAATCTATCAAAAATATCCAAAAATGAAACGAAAATTTACGAAAATTAAAACACTTAAAGTTGAACAACTTCAATCACATCTATCCTGATCTTATGCGTAATGCCTTTATCAAATCATCAATTTGGTAAAGAAAATGAAATACCAAGATCAATAGATGTTTGAAATCCCAGATAAGTTAGATAATATATCTAGACAATCTGTTGAAGGAGTGGCTCTTTGAGCATCTTTTATCAAAAATCCCACCTTATACCAACCATGAAATATGACTGAGTCAAGTATTTCAATATGCATTTCATCAACAACAAAAATTTGCTTTGCATTCATGGGTATCTTTTTCTTTTTCTCTTTCCTCCATGTGGTGGTAGTTTTCACACTCCTCATTGGGATGTAACTCTTTCCACATCTTTTGAGCATTTTACATTTCTTTGACTCCCCCTCAATTGGCTATCAATTATTTAATATATAAGGTATTCAACCAAACCATTGATCTCGAATTCATACTCGACTAAGCAATCAAATAAGATAATGACTATACCAAGAGATCATTGAGAGAGAAATTGACTTTGATCACTTAAAAGATGACTTAATTAACATAAATGATCATTGCAACATTGAAATATTATGATATCAAAAGCATAATAAATTTCTAAATGCATGAAAGGATGCAATTAAAGTCAATTATGATTTATGCTCAATTAATGTCCTATGTACAAAACATAGATAAAGAACAAAACAAAAACCTAACCTAAGCAAAAGGTTTCAAAAAGATTATTTCAAGGAAAGCATGCCAATTGCTTTACGCAAGTGAATAAAACGTTTTTGATCCAAAGGTTTTGTTAAGATATCAGCTAATTGATCCTCAGTTGAAATATATGACAGTTGAAGAATATTTGATTCAACTAGCTCTCTAAGAAAATGATATCTAAGTTCAATATGTTTTGTTCTAGAGTGCAACACAGGGTTTTTTGAAATGTTAATAGCACTAGTGTTGTCACATAAAATGGTTACCGAAGATGCTGAAATCCGGAAATCGCTCAACACGCTTTTCATCCAAATCAATTGGGTTGAACAACTTCCTGCAGAAATGTACTCCGCTTCGGCAGTCGAGAGTGCTATGCAATTCTGCTTTTTACTGTGCCATGCAACAAGGCAATGGCCAAGATAGAAGCATGCACCACTCGTGCTTTTCCGGTCATCCACTGATCCAGCCCAATCGGCATCTGAGTATCCAACAATATCCAAACTTGTTCCCATAGGATACCAAATTCCGAAATTGATTGTACCTTTGATATATCGGATGATCCGTTTCACCGCTTTCAGGTGAACCTCCTTCGGTGCTGATTGATATCTCGCGCAAATCCCAACACTGAAGGATATATCCGGGCGACTAGCCGTGAGATATAGTAGACTTCCAATCATACTGCGATACAGTTTCTCGTCTACATTCTCACTATGTGATTCACTTCCAAGTCCCTTATGGCTAGTTCCCATTGGAGTCGGAAAATCCTTAGAATTTTCTAGATCAAACTTTTTGACCAACTCCATTGCATACTTGGATTGACACAAGTGAATACCTTCATCGTTTTGTTTAACTTGTAATCCAAGAAAATAAGTCAATTCGCCCATCATGGACATCTCAAATTCGCTTTCCATGGTCTCCGCGAATTTAGAAGCATCATTATCTCTTGTTGCGCCAAAAACAATGTCATCGACATAGATTTGAGCAACTATGAAATTGTTTTGATAATGCTTCACAAAGAGAGTCCTGTCAGCTCCCCCTCGAGTATAGCCCTTTTCCAAAAGGTGCTTTGTCAACCTTTCGTACCATGCTCGCGGTGCTTGTTTCAGACCGTAAAGAGCCTTTTTCAGACGAAAAACATGGTTAGGTAGTTTATGATCCACAAAACCTTTCGGTTGAGCCACATAAACTTCCTCATTTAAAAACCCATTTAAAAATGCGCTCTTAACGTCCATTTGAAATAATTTGATTTTAAAATGACAAGCTATCGCAAATAAGATACGAATGGACTCGAGTCTAGCTACAGGGGCGAAAGTTTCATCAAAGTCTATACCTTCTACTTGAGAGTAGCCTTGAGCAACTAACCTTGCTTTGTTCCTGATGATAGTACCTTCTTCATTTTTCTTGTTCTTGAAGATCCATTTGGTACCTATCACATTGTGTTGCTTCGGAGGCTTCGTTAATTCCCAGACTTTGTTTCGCTCAAATTGATGGAGCTCTTCCTGCATTGCTTTAATCCAGTAGTCATCTTGGAGAGCTTCATCAACATTCTTTGGTTCGATTTGAGATACATAGCATGCAAATCCGCAAACCAATTGTCTCCGTGTTCTAACTCCTTCTTGTGGATCTCCAATGATGTTCGATTCAGGGTGATCCTTGGAGATGCGTAACGTTTGAGGTAGAGGAGTAGTCGGAGGTACACGAGATGATTCCTGCACATCAGATAAACTTGAAGAACCGTTAGATGCATCATCATTATTATCGAAAGAATTGTTAGAAGAAGATGCATTAGCAGGTGTATCATCATCAAGAGAGATATCGAGGGTAGATTTTTCAGATTCAAAGTGAAAAGCTTCATCTACCTTAACATTTATCGATTCTACGATCGTCTTAGATTCTAAGTTAAAAACTCGATATGCTCTACTGTTTGTAGAATAACCTAAGAAAATCCCTTCGTCACTTCGAGAGTCAAATTTTCCAAGATTTTCGCGATCACGTAAAATAAAACACCGACTCCCAAAGATACGAAAATATTTGATGTTAGGTTTTCTACAAAACCATAGTTCATATGGTGTATTCAAAGTCCCCGGGCGCAAATACACGCGATTAATAACATAGACAGCAGTGTTCACCGCTTCAGCCCAAAAATATAAAGGTAAGTTCCGGCTATGAAGCATAACACGTGCCATCTCCTGTACGACCCTGTTTTTGCGCTCGACTACACCATTTTGTTGAGGTGTATAAGGTGCCGAGAATTCATGTTTAATGCCGTTAGAAGTGCAAAAATCAATGAATTTGGAATTTATGAATTCTCCACCTCTATCACTTCTAACTCGAGTAATCTTTTCATTCTTTTCAATCATAATACGATGGCAAATCTCGTGAAAAGAATCAAAAGTATCAGCTTTCTCTTTTAAAAATGCTACCCAAGTATATCTAGAGAAATCATCAACCAATAAGAAAATATACCATTTACCTCCCAAAGATGGTTGACGAGTTGGCCCCATTAAATCCATGTGCAAAAGTTCCAAAGGCCGTTTTGTACCTATGTGGTTCAAGTTCTTGTGTGCAGTCCTAGACTGTTTTCCCTTTTGGCAACCGCCACACACAATGTTTTGTTCAAAAGAAAGTTTAGGAACCCCCTTGACCACATCTTTGTTTGAAATTCTAGCAAGTTCCTTAAAGTTTATGTGACCTAGCCTTTCATGCCAAAGTGTTTCATTTTTCAAAGATGCTAGGTTACATTTTTCAGAAATTTATAGGAACTACATAACAATTGTTTTCTGATCTAACCCCTTTTAAAAAGAAAGCATGGTTCTTGTCAGTTACAGTACATTCATCAGATGAAAAATTAACTGAATAACCATTATCACAAAGTTGACTTATGCTTATGAGGTTAGTCTTAAGGCCATGAACAAATAACACATTATTTAGAACCGGGCCATCTGGAATAGCTACCGTTCCCTTTCCAACAATTTTGGAAGACCGACCATCTCCGAAAACAACAAGTCCTCCGGAGTTTTTCTCAAATGTTTGAAAACAGTTTTTGTCACCGGTCATATGACGGGAACACCCGCTATCCAGATACCAAGACGAACTATCATATGCATGCAAGGAAACATTGGTAACAAGACAAGGGAAAATTTCACCTTTGCGCACCCAAACCTTTTTGGAATGCGTCGGTAATGGTCGTGAAGTTGATCTCCTAGGTGAAAGCGTCTTGTTTGAAGAATTGCTGCTCCTTGATGATGTCGTCTTGAGCGGTGAACTACCAAGGCTCTTTTCCTTCAAATGATTTGCATTTGATTTCTGAGGAATCACCTTTTTGGTAGTCATTGCAAGAGGTGCTTGAGGTGTGCGTTTGGCTCCCGTCTTGCAATTTCTCCTTATGTGCCCTGAAATGCCACAACGAAAACATACCTTAGATCTTGACGATCCCGAGAAGGATGAAGTAGGCTTGTTGTCGTTGGTTGTCGTGAATTCCGGTGTCGGAGGAGGAGTTACCGACTGAGGCACAAATACTGTCCCACTCGAACTTGGAATGTCTCCAGTTTGAGTGTATCCGAGGCCGAACTTATTTGTTTGACCAAGACCAAGAAGTCTGTCCAACTTACTCCTTCCAGAAGAAAATCTCTTTAAGTCATCCTTTAGTTGGCGTATGGTCTTTGTCATTTCCATTTTTCCTGTCGAGCCTCGCCGTTGAGCTTCAAGAAGTAATTCGCTTTGTTCACCATATCTACATAATTCTTCTCGAATTGCTCATTGGACTCTTGAAGGGAAACATTTGTTTTAATCAGATTATCCCTTTCCACTTCAAGATCGGTTGAGAGAGAGGTTACCCTTTTTACTTCTTCTTCGAGATCCTGCAATCTCCCTCTCAACCCCTTGTTTTGTTTAGCCAGTTTCTTTGAATCCCTCAAAAGTTGTGGTAGGCTAAAGCAAAATCTTCACCTTCCGAATTATCTGATTCATCGTCCGTTGCAATCTTTTCAACAGTGGAGTTGGACAATGAATCGGATGTACTTGCCATTAAGCACATGAAGGGTGAAGATGTAGTGGACGCGTGGAATGCTGTCGCGTTGTCTTCTTCATCACTTGAGGATGACTCATTTGACGTGGAGTTGTCATCCCAAGTGACGACTTGCATCGCCTTCTTCTTTGCCGGATTCTTGTTGGGACACTCCGTTGCAATGTGGCCGTAGCCTCGACATTTGAAGCACTGAACTTGTCCCTCTGAACTTTTCTTATCCTTTGAGAAGTTCTCTTGCTTTCTTGACTTGTAGCTTGAAGAACCCTTGCCTTTCTTCGACTTTCCGAAGGATGGAGTTTTGCTTGATTACCCCTTCGAAAGTTGCGGCGAAACTTCCTTGTCAAGAGAGCGAGCTGCTTCTCAAAGTCCTCCATAGAAAGGTTCTCGTCGTCGTCCGAGGAGGATGAATCCGCGTCTTCTTCTTTAGTTGATTTCAATGCGTAACCTGAAGACTTAGAAGAGGATGCCTTTCCAGAAGAATAGTTAGTAGGAAATGTCATTTCATAAGTTTGTAAAGCACCAACTAATTCTTCTACACGCATTTCGTCCGGGTGTTTAATTGTTTCAATGGCTGCGACCTTCGGGCGAAATCGTTCAGGAAGAGTTCTTAGAATTTTTCTTACAACTTTAAATTCTGGAATCTTCTCTCCCAAGTTAGCACATGAGTTTACGATGTCTTGCAATCGTGTGTAATAGTCAGTGAAAGATTCATTCTCTGCCATAGAGATAGAGTCAAACTTGCTCGTAAGCATTTGCAGTTTCTGAATCTTCACAAGGTTAGTTCCCTCATGCGTAACTTGAAGAACATCCCAGATTTCTTTCGCAGTCTCACATGCCGAGACGCGAGAGAACTCTGTTTGTGACAAAGCATTAAATAGAGCATTAATTCCCTTGCCATTGTAAGAAGATGAATCTATCTCTTCCTTGGTCCATTTCGACCTAGGTTTTAAGGTGCGAACATCATCTATAATTTCAGTTGGATTAGACCATCCTAATTCAATTGATTGCCACACCCTTTCGTCGATGGAAATTAAAAAGGCTTTCATCCGTACTTTCCAGTACGCATAATTTGTTCCATCAAAGAAAGGGGGTCGATTGATGTTTCCACCTTCAACCATTGTTTACAACCCTATTCCCGCTCTGATACCACTTGTTGGGTTATACTAATATGGATCTAAATAGGGGAAAAAACACCTAGAGGGGGGTGAATAGGTGTAAACAATAAACACTCAAAAAATCATTGCGCAATAAAACCCAATGCGGAAAAATAAATGAACACGCAAGATTTTTACGTGGAAAAACTCCAAACCGGAGTAAAAAACCACGGGACCGATAACACGGCGAAATCCACTAGAATTAACACACGTACAAGGTGATATAACGTACTCACAGACGACTCAACCTTTTACCATACGCTCCTAGTAGATCTTCTCCGCTCGCTCCACGACGCTTCTCGAATCCACGATCTGCGCCCAACGCTGAATCCACAGCGTCCAACGTCGAGTCCACGACGTCCGACCGAATCCACGGTCTTCACCCAGTAGCACGCTTCGAATCCACGAACGTACCTCGCTCCGAATCCACGAGAGCGGTTGCACCTTGAATCCACAAGGCCACGCGAGTCCACGCGCCGATTTGGGGTAAATCGTTGTTTTTGGGTGGTGATGATCCGCCGAATACTTAGATTAAAGATAGATCGGAAATACCATCTAAGTATTCATTGATTTGATTCTACTCAAAATCTGAGTATGAAAACCTAGAATCAAATCAATCAATATAGATGAAGAAACATAGAATTAATCTATTGATTTCCTTTCTTCTCTATATGTGGATCTTTCTCTTTCGGTAATATTTTTTTATGTTTTACCGATTATCCTTACCCTAAAAATGAATCATAGGGTCTATTTATAGGTTAGAAACCATTGGAAGAAGATAAGGATCAAAAACTGCCTTTTCTGGAAATTTTACGGACGGCGATCCGGATCGGAATTACTGCGATCCGGATCGCGTAGCAAGAAAGACGATTCCAGAAAATCCAAGGGTTCGGGATCCGGATCGTAGTCCCCGATCCGGATCGTTCATACAGTTTTACCAAACATCAATGTTCGGGATCCGGATTGCAAATCCTGATCCGGATCGTGCAAGTAGCAAGGTAAAACAAGTGTTCGGGATCCGGATCATGAAACTGCGATCCGGATTGAACCAGTGTATGAACGAACACCCTTCGGGATCCGGATCGCAAGGCCCGATCCGGATCCTGAACATGTCCCATGTCCAGTTTTTGATTAATATGCAATTAAACATTCTTCCAGGTGTTTCTACACTACAAGAAGTATTCGGATCACCATAAATCTTTAGTTAAACATACCTGATCCTTTTGAATTCTTCTTTCTTGAGATTGAGGTATATGATCCAAAGTTCTTTCATCTTCAATCTTCAAGACTTAACACTTTCCACGAAATACGCCAACTCAAATTCCGTAACATCCACCCCATTGCCACAACAGCCGGGGCGGGGGAGGACCCCCTCGGGACCCACCGTATGCCCTCCGCCCATTCGGCAGGAAGGGGAGACACGTCCGCAATCGGGAGGAAGGATCTACTCTATGAACCACTAAGGGGCGGACCCACCGGAGGACGTTGTGGCAAGTACTACTCTGATCTCCGATTCCCGAGCTAGAACTTTATTTGACACCGGGGCATCCCTGTAGTAACCACTGGTTTAAAATAATTGCTTGAGTCCGCTTTTGGTTTTATTTATTGTTCAATTAGACTCGGAGGGTGATCCATAATTTCTTGTTCCCGGTCAGACCGTCGGGACTCGCGGGTATTTTCCGACGTCGGGTGCTTCCAGAATAAATTCCGGAAGTTGGCTAACGATTCAGGCAACCAGCACGGTTTTTGAGGCGGGTCGGACCCCGGTTCGCACCCGTTTTAATCAATTCCGCATTTTTTTTATTTCCGTCGTACAACTCCCGCCCCAACTTCCCACCACTTCCCCACAACTACCCACTAACCGCCCCAACTTCCCACCACTTCCCCACAACTACCCACTAACCGCCCAACTTCCCACCACTTCCCCACAACTACCCACTAACCGCCCCAACTTCCCACCACTTCCCCACAACTACCCACTAACCGCCCCACTTCCCACCACTTCCCCCAACTACCGGCCACTTCCCCACAACTCCCCTTAAACCCCCTGCGTACGAAACCCCAAAAGAAAAGCGAAAACCATTTCCCAAACTTTCCATTCCCCAAACCTTCCTTACCGCTGTCAATCGGCGTGGAGTAACCGGTGGAGCAATCAAGGAGGAGGAGGAACACCGTACATCCTTTGCCTTGGGACCGGGCACACCAGACGGGGCGAGTCTTCCCTCGTTCAACCCTAGCCAACGAAATCGAGGTAAGCATGGCTTAGGGTTCTTGTTTCTTGGTCCTCTTAGGAGCAAGGGAGGGAAGTCGCCACCACCCGGAGCCACCCATGCGGGCGCCGCCGCTAGCGGGCGCCTCCGCATGCGGGCGGCACCGCATGCGGGCTGCCGCATGCGGGCGCCGCCGCTTGCGGGCGCCCCCGCATGCGGGCGCCGCCGCTTGCGGGCGCCCCCGCATGCGCGCGGGCGGCACCGCATGCGGGCTGCCGCATGCGGGCGGCGCCGCGCTGCGGGCGCCCCGCATGCGGGTGCGGGCGGCACCGCATGCGGGCTGCCGCATGCGGGCGCCGCCGCTCGCAGGCGCCTCCGCATGCGGGCGGCACCGCATGCGGGCGCCGCCGCATGCGGGCGCCCCGCATGCGGGCACCGCATGCGGGCACTGCCGCATGCGGGCGCGCTGCTTGCGGGGCGCTGCCGCATGCGGGACCGCATGCGGACGACGCCGCATGCGGGCGTCACCGCATGCGGACGGCACCACGCGCAGTTAGTACACCGCCCAACCGTGCGAGACCAGGCACATACGTGTGCGATTTGTGCACAAGGTGAGGGGGCGCCGGGCGTTCTAATCGTTAATCTGACAAGTCTTTAATTCCTGACTCCTATATGACAGATTCGTGTAGGCCCGGGCGGGTACCCGAGACGCGAGAGAACCTAACATCGGTCAGGAGCGCGACAACAAGGTGGGTTTTTCTCCCGAGGTTTAGTAATGTTAGTGTTCCGGGGAGGATATTAAATATTATGTTAACCTGTACTAACACTGATGGCTCTATGGTTTACTATATTACCCCGTGTTTTGTTACTATGCTCGAGTGCGACACGCGCATCCGCGGTTTGGCCACCGCAAAGGGTGCTCTTTTCCGGAAAGGCGGTCTTTGACCCGTGTTTACCCACGAGGTGACGTAGTGGGGCCCCCGTAGGTGTGGGGTTTGAGGCACGAAGGTGCGAGCGGTGGGACCTATAGGGATTGGATCCCGATAAGGTCAGGTGTGGGACCGCCGGGATTGGATCCCGACGCGGTCAGGTGTTACAGGTGTTACGGGGGTTGCAGATGTTACAGGTGGTACAGGTGGTTGCGAGTTACCGTTACGAGTAGAGCGGTTATTTCGGCTAGTCTTACTTTATGGTCTGGTACTACTTTACTGCTTTAGTACTATTTTTGTGATAGTGTCGCTGACTACCCACTCTGTGACAGGTACCTCCAGGGGGTAGAGGTAGGCGACGGTGAGGCCGAGGCGGTAGCAGTCGGGCCGAGGCGGCCCTAGTATGCTGTTGTACTTACTTTCTCTGCATTTCATTCGGATTTGTAGGTTATTGTGTGGTTCTCGATACCCTCGTGGGGTCGTGTGGATGTTGAGTACTTTCATTCTGGTTACGCACTACTGTTTCCTTATCATTCCCGGTTGGCCGTTTTCTAAACAAATCAACTAGAAAACAAAAGAAAAAGGACTTCGTAAACTGTTTTCAAAAGTCTAGGGTCGGGTGGGCCCGTTTTCCCAAACCTTGTGGATTTATGCCGTTTTCCAAATCGGTTTTCAAAACCTCAGACCGTGTGGGTCTGTTTTCAAAACAGTGAGTTTATACTTTCAACTTGACTGGCCACGGGTATTGTTTGTCTTCATGCACCATACTACTTCGAACTGTTGTGATTAATTGGAAGTGATTGCTTGTGTTTGACGGTTGTAATAGCCGCGACGCCGTGCATATACAGAGGAGACTCTGCCCGACTTTCGAGTGAATCTGTATATGTGGCGGGTCTGGGCACGCGCCGGGGAAGGAGGTTTTAAAGAAAAAAAATTTTGTACGCACCTTACGCTTACCTCTGTGTACCGTTTCCGCTAAAATATAACCCCCGGGGCGTGACAGATTAAGATGGTATCAGAGACTTCACTTTAATCACAACAGTGGCGGCCCAACATCCACCGAGACATCACATTTAACTACAAATAAATGAAATATGCAGGGTTTAAGAATTAGGACGTGAGAGATCGGGGAGGGGATTTGTAGATAACGTTTTCCTTACCTTCTCGATATTACGGTGGTTCTTTCTAGTAGAGTTGAGTGCTAAGTCTGGGTGGTGTGTCTGTACAGACAATGGTCCGAACCAGAGCATCGGCAGAGGATGTAGGGGCGGATGCGACGACACCAGCGGCTGCAGAAAACCAGCTCCTGCGGCAACAATTGAGGGAGATGGCGGGGCAGCTGGCGACCCTTACGGAACATGTGCGCCAACTGACGCAGCAGCCACCAGTCACTCCTGCCCCTCCACAAGGACCAATTTCACCGGCCACAGCACCGCAAGCGACCGGGGCCGGGGTAGGGGCAGCCCCTCTACCGGCAGCAACGGCCGGACTAGCACCTACCCAGACCACGGCGCCAACGGCAGCACCTGCAACAGCGCCCGCGGGGCCGGCGCCGGGGGCCCTCGGCGGGAGTACCTCCGCGGCCGCCGCCACCGCCGGGGAGGGGATGGTTACGCGAGCGGAACGAGAACGAGTGAGGGCCAACCTGGCGGATTTTATGAAATTCGAACCGCCCACGTTCGAGGGGGAGACGACTGATCCCTGGGTCGTCGAAAAATGGGTAGGATCGATGGAAAAGTTGTTCGAGGACTTACTCATCGAGGACCCCGAGCGCGTTCCCCTGGCAGTTCACTTTTTGGAGGGTAACGCTCGTCTATGGTGGAAGACGGTGCGCCCTGATCCCACCACGGGCACCGTGCTTCCATCATGGACGACGTTCAAAAAGGAATTGTTTGGGGCCTTCTTCACCAATAGCGTCAAGAAGAAACTGGAAGATGACAGGGCTAGCGAGACGAGTCTCACATCGCCTGGTGATCTTGGGCTTGTGTGTGTGTTTGGGCTGACGAGGACGTCAGGCCTAAACGGGGGGAGTCTGTGACGCCCCCATTAGTCCCACATCGGATGTGGATGGATTTGTGATTGTCTTTATATAAGACTTGGACACTAGTAATAATAACTGGGCTTAAGCATTTTGGGCTGTGCTTTGGGCCCAACGAGTTATTATTGCTAGTGGGCCGGGTCGTTACATTTGGTATCCAACACTCGGTGCGCTCCCCCGCAGATTACACAAGGCCTGTCTCTTGGCCTCGGCTCTCCCGTAGGTGCGCTCCGTGCTCCCGACGGTGTCCTCCACCGTTTGGGGGGTCGGCTCCCTGCAGTTGTTCCCCCCCCGTAGCTCTGCGGCAGCCGCTTCCTATCTTCATGATGTGCCGAGACCTCCCTCCTAGCACGGGTAACGGCGAACCCACGCTCTACAACAGTGGCCCGGTCGACCACTTTCTGGAACGTATGCAAGTCAGCGGCCTGAACCACCTGGAATATATCACTTCGCAACCCATCCACGAACAGTTGCGCCTTGTGGGGTTCGTCCCTTATGACAAAAGGAACGCAATTTGCCAAGCGCACGAATTCGCGCTGATACTCCATAACCGTCTTGTTCCCTTGCTGAATGTGGTTTAGGTCGCTGACTTGCATACGTTCCAGAAAGTGGTCGACCGGGCCACTGTTGTAGAGCGTGGGTTCGCCGTTACCCGTGCTAGGAGGGAGGTCTCGGCACATCATGAAGATAGGAAGCGGCTGCCGCAGAGCTACGGGAGGGGAACAACTGCAGGGAGCCGACCCCCCAAACGGTGGAGGACACCGTCGGGAGCACGGAGCGCACCTACGGGAGAGCCGAGGCCAAGAGACAGGCCTTGTGTAATCTGCGGGGGAGCGCACCGAGTGTTGGAGTGTCCCCAGAGAGGCGATCATTGCTTCCGTTGCGGCAAGCAGGGGCACTTCCGCCGCAGCTGCCCCCTTGTCGTGGGATCAGCCTCCTCCGCCGCTTCCACGCCTTCACCACAACTCGCGGGGCGGGGGAAAGCTCCTATGGGGTCGACCTCTAGGCCCCCGGCTACGCGGCACGAAGAGGATAGGCAGCCTCAACCGGGCGGGCGAATTTATTCCATGACCCGCCAGGAAGCGGACCCGCCGGAGCACGTACTTGCAGGTATAACTTCGATTTCAAATTCACGCGCTAGAACCCTCTTTGATACTGGGGCAACACACTCGTTCATTTCACGCGAGTACGTGTTTTCGCATGACCTCGAGGAAACACCTCTCCAAAGTAAGTTGACGGTCCAGACCGCGGGTGGAACACTAGAGGCGACTAGCTTGGTAGCCACTTGCCCGATTAAGTTAGGGCGGCTATGTTGCCCTTGGGATTTAATAGTAATTCCCTTGAAGGAGTACGACGTTGTTTTGGGCATGGACTGGCTCTCAAGGTACCAAGTGCTTATCGACTGCGATAAGCGGATGGTACAACTACAAGAACCAAGTTTCCCTAAGAATGCGTACCTAGCATGCAAGAGCACCTCCTTCCCGGCAGTCATCTCGGCGGTTCGAGCCAGGAGTCTGATAGAGGGTGGGTGTGTGGCCTTTTTGGCATCGGTAGATCTGGTTACCCGACCCTCGACGACACCTTCAGACATCCCGGTGGTGAGGGACTTTCCCGATGTCTTTCCGACGGAGCTGCCTGGGATACCCCCTGAAAGGGAGGTGGTGTTCCCTATTGAACTCTTGCCAGGTACTCAACCCATAACGAAGGCACCTTACCGAATGGCCTTCGCGGAGTTGAAGGAGTTAAAGGCGCAACTGGAAGACCTCTTGGACAAAGGGTTTATCAGGCCGAGTGTGTCACCCTGGGGCGCACCAGTGCTTTTTGTACGGAAGAAGGATGGAAGCCTGCGACTTTGCATCGACTACAGAGGAATAAACAAAGTCACGGTGAAAAACAAGTACCCCCTGCCCAGAATCGACGACCTTTTCGACCAATTACGCGGAGCGACGGTCTTCTCAAAGATTGATCTACAGTCAGGCTACCACCAGCTTCGGGTTCGGAACGAGGACATTCCGAAGACCGCTTTCCGGACCCGGTATGGTCATTACGAGTTTACGGTCATGCCGTTCGGACTTACGAACGCCCCCGCAGTCTTTATGGACATGATGAACCGGGTCTTCAGACCATTCTTAGACCGTTTCGTGGTGGTCTTCATCGACGATATACTAATCTACTCTTCCACCGACGAGGAGCACGAGGGTCACTTACGAACGATTCTCCAAACCCTTAGGGAGCAGAAGCTGTTCGCTAAGCTCAAAAAGTGTGAGTTCTGGCTACGCGAAGTGGGATTCCTGGGGCATGTGATCTCGGCAAAGGGAATCGCCGTGGACCCCAAGAAGGTGGAATCAGTGATAGATTGGCAGCCGCCCACGACGGTGACAGAGGTCCGCAGTTTCTTGGGGCTGGCGGGGTATTATAGACGCTTTGTCGAGGGTTTCTCGAAGATTGCGGCCCCTCTAAACCGGTTGACCAAGAAAGGAGAAAAGTTTGTATGGACGGCCAAGTGCCAGGAAAGTTTTGAAGAACTGAAAAGAAGGCTAACCGAGGCACCGATTCTTGTACTACCAACACCCGGTGAGGACTATGAGGTGTATTGCGACGCTTCAAGAATCGGCCTTGGGGGAGTTTTAATGCAGCAGGGGAAGGTAATAGCCTATGCGTCGAGGCTACTAAAGGACTACGAAAGAAACTACCCAATACACGATTTAGAGCTGGCTGCGGTGGTCTTCGTCTTGAAGTTATGGAGACACTACCTCTTTGGTGTCCATTGTAACATTTTCTCAGATCACCAGAGTCTTAAATACCTATTCACCCAAAAGGAACTAAACCTGCGGCAGAGGCGGTGGCTTGAATTACTGAAGGATTATGACCTAACAATTCAATACCACCCTGGGAAAGCGAACGTGGTAGCGGACGCTTTGAGTAGGAAGGGACGACCGGAAGGGGAATCAGCAGGTGCGATAACTGAGCAGAACAGTTTGATCGCAGAATTCTCACGACTAGGGTTGGAAGTAGTGCCAGCCGGCACGGTTGCGCAACTTTTAACTTTGGTGGTCAAGCCAACCCTACTCGAGAGGATACGAGAGGGGCAGCAGGCGGACTCGTATTTACAGCTCGTAAGAGATAAAATCTCACTGGATCGGGAAGGAGATTTTTCGGTAGAAGGCGACGGCACTCTACGGTTTCGCGGACGGATCTGCGTGCCGGATACCCCAGAATTGAAGAAGGAAATTCTATATGAGGCACACAGCGCCCCTTACGCAGCGCATCCAGGAGGCACAAAGATGTACAAGGATCTCAAACAGACCTTCTGGTGGCCCAAGATGAAGGGAGATGTGACTCGATATGTAGCTCATTGCTTGGTATGCCAGCAGATAAAGGCGGAACATCAACGGCCGGCGGGAAAGTTACAACCCTTAGCGATACCGGAGTGGAAATGGGATCATATCACCATGGATTTTGTCACCGGATTTCCGCGCTCACAACAAGGACATGACACCATATGGGTCGTGGTGGACCGGCTAACCAAGTCAGCGCACTTCCTGCCGATTCACACAACTTGGACCAGAGAGCGGTTGGCCCAAGTCTACCTCAGCGAGATTGTGAGATTACATGGAGTACCGGCATCGATCACATCAGACAGAGACACGCGTTTCGTATCAAAGTTTTGGCAGAGTCTGCAACAAGCCTTAGGGACTAAGTTGCAGTTCAGCACAGCCTTCCACCCTCAAACAGACGGGCAGTCAGAGCGAGTGATACAGACGTTAGAGGATCTGCTTCGGGCCTGTGTACTTGATTGGGGAATCGGTTGGGAGCGTTACCTGCCACTTGTAGAATTTGCGTACAACAATAGTTACCAGGCCAGCATTCAGATGGCACCCTACGAAGCCTTATACGGGAGACGCTGCCGATCCCCGATCTGTTGGGACGACTTGGGAGAACGAAAAATTTTGGGACCCGATTTGGTGGAGGAAATGGAAGGGAAGGTGCGCCTCATCAAACAGCGCTTACTAACCGCCCAGAGTCGACAAAAGAGCTATGCGGATCGGAGACGCCGCGACTTAGAATTCCAGGTGGGGGAACACGTGTTTTTGCGGGTCTCGCCGTCGAAGGGAATCAGGCGATTCGGGTTAAAAGGCAAACTGAGCCCGCGGTTTGTGGGGCCATTCGAGATCCTGGAACGGATTGGCCCAGTAGCCTATCGCCTTGCCCTACCACCGAACCTCGATCGGATTCACGATGTGTTCCACGTTTCGATGCTTAAGAAATACCTTCCCGACCCGTCGCATGTCCTGGACGTCTCGACGCTCGAACTAAAGGAGGACCTAAGCTTCGAGGAAACCCCGGTGCGGATCCTAGCAAGAGAAAGCAAGACACTTCGAAACCGAGTCATCCCCTACGTGAAAGTGCTCTGGAACAACCACGAGGAGCGGGAGGCGACGTGGGAGCTGGAATCGAAGATGAGGGAGGGTTACCCCCATCTCTTCACCGAGAACCAGGAATGAGTTTCGAGGACGAAACTCGTTTTAAGAGGAGAGTGATGTAGTAACCACTGGTTTAAAATAATTGCTTGAGTCCGCTTTTGGTTTTATTTATTGTTCAATTAGACTCGGAGGGTGATCCATAATTTCTTGTTCCCGGTCAGACCGTCGGGACTCGCGGGTATTTCTAGTTAATAAAGCTCGCGAAACGGAGAATGGCGGTGCAATCGGATTTGAATTCCGACGTCGGGTGCTTCCAGAATAAATTCCGGAAGTTGGCTAACGATTCAGGCAACCAGCACGGTTTTTGAGGCGGGTCGGACCCCGGTTCGCACCCGTTTTAATCAATTCCGCGTTTTTTTTATTTCCGTCGTACAACTCCCGCCCCAACTTCCCACCACTTCCCCACAACTACCCACTAACCGCCCCAACTTCCCACCACTTCCCCACAACTACCCACTAACCGCCCCAACTTCCCACCACTTCCCCACAACTACCCACTAACCGCCCCAACTTCCCACCACTTCCCCACAACTACCCACTAACCGCCCCACTTCCCACCACTTCCCCCAACTACCGGCCACTTCCCCACAACTCCCCTTAAACCCCCTGCGTACGAAACCCCAAAAGAAAAGCGAAAACCATTTCCCAAACTTTCCATTCCCCAAACCTTCCTTACCGCTGTCAATCGGCGTGGAGTAACCGGTGGAGCAATCAAGGAGGAGGAGGAACACCGTACATCCTTTGCCTTGGGACCGGGCACACCAGACGGGGCGAGTCTTCCCTCGTTCAACCCTAGCCAACGAAATCGAGGTAAGCATGGCTTAGGGTTCTTGTTTCTTGGTCCTCTTAGGAGCAAGGGAGGGAAGTCGCCACCACCCGGAGCCACCCATGCGGGCGCCGCCGCTAGCGGGCGCCTCCGCATGCGGGCGGCACCGCATGCGGGCTGCCGCATGCGGGCGCCGCCGCTTGCGGGCGCCCCCGCATGCGGGCGCCGCCGCTTGCGGGCGCCCCCGCATGCGGGTGCGGGCGGCACCGCATGCGGGCTGCCGCAAGCGGGCGCCGCCGCTCGCGGGCGCCCCCGCATGCGGGTGCGGGCGGCACCGCATGCGGGCTGCCGCATGCGGGCGCCGCCGCTCGCAGGCGCCTCCGCATGCGGGCGGCACCGCATGCGGGCTGCCGCATGCGGGCGCCGCCGCATGCGGGCGCCCCCGCATGCGGGTGCGGGCGGCACCGCATGCGGGCTGCCGCATGCGGGCGCCGCTGCTTGCGGGCGCTGCCGCATGCGGGACCGCATGCGGACGACGCCGCATGCGGGCGTCACCGCATGCGGACGGCACCACGCGCAGTTAGTACACCGCCCAACCGTGCGAGACCAGGCACATACGTGTGCGATTTGTGCACAAGGTGAGGGGGCGCCGGGCGTTCTAATCGTTAATCTGACAAGTCTTTAATTCCTGACTCCTATATGACAGATTCGTGTAGGCCCGGGCGGGTACCCGAGACGCGAGAGAACCTAACATCGGTCAGGAGCGCGACAACAAGGTGGGTTTTTCTCCCGAGGTTTAGTAATGTTAGTGTTCCGGGGAGGATATTAAATATTATGTTAACCTGTACTAACACTGATGGCTCTATGGTTTACTATATTACCCCGTGTTTTGTTACTATGCTCGAGTGCGACACGCGCATCCGCGGTTTGGCCACCGCAAAGGGTGCTCTTTTCCGGAAAGGCGGTCTTTGACCCGTGTTTACCCACGAGGTGACGTAGTGGGGCCCCCGTAGGTGTGGGGTTTGAGGCACGAAGGTGCGAGCGGTGGGACCTATAGGGATTGGATCCCGATAAGGTCAGGTGTGGGACCGCCGGGATTGGATCCCGACGCGGTCAGGTGTTACAGGTGTTACCGGGGTTGCAGATGTTACAGGTGGTACAGGTGGTTGCGAGTTACCGTTACGAGTAGAGCGGTTATTTCGGCTAGTCTTACTTTATGGTCTGGTACTACTTTACTGCTTTAGTACTATTTTTGTGATAGTGTCGCTGACTACCCACTCTGTGACAGGTACCTCCAGGGGGTAGAGGTAGGCGACGGTGAGGCCGAGGCGGTAGCAGTCGGGCCGAGGCGGCCCTAGTATGCTGTTGTACTTACTTTCTCTGCATTTCATTCGGATTTGTAGGTTATTGTGTGGTTCTCGATACCCTCATGGGGTCGTGTGGATGTTGAGTACTTTCATTCTGGTTACGCACTACTGTTTCCTTATCATTCCCGGTTGGCCGTTTTCTAAACAAATCAACTAGAAAACAAAAGAAAAAGGACTTCGTAAACTGTTTTCAAAAGTCTAGGGTCGGGTGGGCCCGTTTTCCCAAACCTTGTGGATTTATGCCGTTTTCCAAATCGGTTTTCAAAACCTCAGACCGTGTGGGTCTGTTTTCAAAACAGTGAGTTTATACTTTCAACTTGACTGGCCACGGGTATTGTTTGTCTTCATGCACCATACTACTTCGAACTGTTGTGATTAATTGGAAGTGATTGCTTGTGTTTGACGGTTGTAATAGCCGCGACGCCGTGCATATACAGAGGAGACTCTGCCCGACTTTCGAGTGAATCTGTATATGTGGCGGGTCTGGGCACGCGCCGGGGAAGGAGGTTTTAAAGAAAAAAAATTTTGTACGCACCTTACGCTTACCTCTGTGTACCGTTTCCGCTAAAATATAACCCCCGGGGCGTGACAATCCCACTCCTTTGTATCCCGTACTTTCGCCCACACTCATGACTTGGAAACGAAACCCCTTCACCATCTATTGACCGTCCGGACCCCTGGGGGGCCTATTGAGGCAGTCAGTTTCGTGCCTTCTTGCCCAATAAGGTTGGGAAGGCTAGATTGCCCCTGGGACTTGGTGGTCATTCCGTTGAAGGAATTCGACGTGGTTCTGGGAATGGACTGGCTCACTAAACACCAGGCAGAAATCAACTGTGATAAACGTCAAGTACGATTACGGGAACCGGGACTTTCGGAGAATGTGTACCTGGCATGTAAGAGCACCTTCTTTTCGACCGTCATCTCCGCATCTCGGGCCAGGAGAATGATGGATGGTGGGTGCGTGGCGTACATAGCTTCGGTGGACTTGGCGACGCGACCCACCTCCCCGCTTTCCGACATAGCAGTCGTAAGGGATTTTCCGGACGTTTTTCTGACCGAACTTCCGGGGATGCCGCCCCGACGTGAGGTTGATTTCTTTATCGAGCTGATTCCAAGCACGAAACCCTTGACGAATGCGCCATACAGAATGGCCTTCGCCGAATTGAAGGAACTAAAGGCGCAACTGAAGGACCTCCTGGACAAGGGTTTCATCAGACCGAGTGTATCACCGTGGGGTGCGCCTGTTCTGTTTGTAAGGAAGAAGGATGGGAGCTTACGTTTATGTATAGATTATCGTGAGATAAACAAGGTCACGGTGAAGAACAAATACCTCCTGCCATGTATTGATGATCTGTTCGATCAATTGCAAGGGGTGACGGTGTTCTCGAAGATCGACCTCCAGTCTGACTACCACCAGCTCAGAATCAGAGGCGAGGATATACCGAAAACCGCTTTTCGAACTCGTTACGGCCACTACGAGTTTACAGTGATGCCGTTTGGGCTCACCAATGCCCCAGCGGTGTTTATGGATATGGTGAATATGATCTTTAAACCTTTCATGGACCAATTTGTGGTGGTCTTTATCGATGATATCATTATCTACTCCCGCATAGATAAAGAGCACGAGGAGCACCTGCGAGTGATCCTCCAGACCCTCCGGGATCAAAAATTGTATGCCAAACTCAAAAAGTGTGAGTTTTGGCTCCACGAGGTTGACTTCCTGGGACACATAGTTTCAGCGTCGGGAATTGCGGTGGACCCAAGGAAGATAGAATCCGTGACCAGCTGGGCTCGGCCAACAACGGTGACAGAAATCCGAAGCTTCCTAGGACTGGCGGGGTACTACAGACGCTTTGTGGCAGGCTTCTCAAAGATAGCCACTCCCCTAAATCGATTAACTCGGAAAGGGGAGAAATTTATCTGGACGGTCCAATGCCAAAAGAGCTTCGAGGAACTTAAAGACAGACTCACACGGGAGCCTGTACTCACATTGCCGAAGCCCGGAGAGGACTATGAGATCTATTGCGATGCATCTCGAAGCGGTCTGGGAAGCGTACTAATGCAACAAGGGAAGGTCATAGCATACGCATCAAGACAGCTCAAGGATTACGAGCAGAACTACCCTACACACAACTTGGAACTCGTGGCAGTCATGTTTGCCCTAAAGCTCTGGAGACATTACCTCTACGGGGCGCACTGTAACGTGTTTTCCGATCACCAGAGCTTCAAATACCTGTTCACACAGAAGGAATTGAACTTACGGCAAAGGCGATGGCTGGAACTACTGAAAAACTACGATTTGTCCATCCACTACCACCCCGGAAAGGCAAATGTGGTGGCCGACGCCTTAAGCCGGAAGGGACAGACGGGAGAAACGGCGTTGAGCGACCTTACACAGCAAGAACATCTAATTGCAGAGTTCTCGCGATTGAGGCTGGAGGTAGTCCCAGCGGGTGCGGTTGCGCAACTCCTGTCCTTGGTGGTTAAGCCTACGCTGATCGAGAGGATCTCGGAAGGCCAAACAACGGACACGCAATTACAACTGGAGCGGGACAGGATATCCTCGGAGCAAGGTGGGGATTTCATGATTGGCACAGATAATGTGATAAGGTTCCGGGGACGAATTTGCGTGCCCGATGTGCTAGAAATAAAGAAAGAAATTCTGACGGAAGCGTATAATGCCCCCTACAATGCGCATCCCGGAGGCACGAAGATGTACAAAGACCTGAGGCAGACCTTTTGGTGGCCCAAATTGAAAGGGGATGTGACGCAATTCATGGCGCATTGTTTAGTGTGCTAACAAGTGAAAGCGGAACATCAGCGACCGGCAGGAAAACTACAACCATTGCCCATACCAGAGTGGAAGTGGGAATGGATTACCATGGACTTCGTAACCGGCTTTCCGCAATCGCAACAAGAACACGACGCGATATGGGTCATAGTGGACCGTCTGACGAAATCGGCCCATTTCCTGCCTGTCCACACGACGTGGACCCGTGACCGGCTAGCGCAAACTTACATCGACGAGGTGGTAAGGTTGCACGGAGTACCAACGTCGATAACTTCTAATAGGGACACACGCTTTGTGTCAAATTTCTGGCGGAGCCTGCAGTAGGCACTGGGGACCAAACTGCAGTTCAGCACGGCCTTCTACCCGCAGACGGACGAGCAATCGGAACGGGTGATCCAGATTCTCGAGGATATGCTTCGAGCTTGCATGCTAGACCTGGGTGAGGGATGGTCGCGTTATGTCACGCCCCCGGGGGTTTTTAAGTCAAGTAAAGCGGAAATTGCGTGTGTAAATTTTTTTTTTTTTTTTCTTCTTCGCCCCCGGTGCGTGACAGACCGCCACATATACAAATTCACTCTTCAAGCGGACAGAGTCTCCTTTGTATATGCACGGCGTCATACTTACAACCTTCAACATTCAATCTTTAACCACACAGTCACAGTCAACAAGTACGAGAGTGTAAAGACATTTTTAATCACATTAAGAGGAACCTACAAGTTTGCAAACAGTGTCCACTCGACACCCATTCCTTTAAAAACGTCTACACATTCACAGTAAGGCGGCTATATCGTTTTGGAAAGGATAAATTCACAGGTTTTTAAAGCAGTGCCCACACGACACTTGGTTTTGGAAAACATTTTCGAAACCCCTTTTTGTTCGGTATAAAACATGCCGCATATAAGTCATTAAGGAACATTATCAATGCCACATCACAAAAACAGTCACTCGATCCAACATCCACACATTCCACAATCAAACAATTGAGAACTTAAACTTAGATAAAAAGAGATGAGATATCCCAAGCGAGAATGATGGAATAAACCTCATCCAACTAATGTCCTTTAATCGCTGCCTCACCATCGTCCCGACTATTACGCCTAGTCAAACCTGTCACGGAATGGATAAAGTCAGTGACAAACAAAGTAGATGTCTTAACAATAACATGGGTTAAAGAACAAACCAATTTCACCGGAACCTTTCGCTAAAACCCTGTGCATAAAATAAGCTGGGCACCAACCCCAGAATACCAAGTTAAGCTGGGCACCAACCCCAGTATACCTCACCGGGCACCTACCCCGGCGTCCCCTGCCGAGCCCCTGCCTCGGCTGCCGGGCACCCGTCCCGGCATCACCGCTCACACCACCCACCCGCGGGGGCCCCCATTCCTAACGCCACCATCACGTGGGGTACACGGGTCACCATCACCACTTTTCCGAAAAAGCACACCCTTGCGGTGGCCAAACCGCCGGTGTGCGTGTAGCACAAGAGCCATATTAAAAATTTGCCATTATTATGTTGAGATAAACAAAAACAGTTATGCGAAAGGTTTAACAGTCCATCTACTTTATTAGACAAGTTAACGAGCCTTTTACGATGATATGGTGCACTTACTGCACTTGTTGCACTTATGGCAAGGGTACCCACCTGGTTGAAGATATACGACCGCGCCCGCGACCCTCACAAGCCAAACGGAGCTCCTCGCGGCCTACTAAAAAAATCCAAGAGCACAAATTAACACCTTACCCTAATCAGGTGAAATTAGTGGTCCCGACCACTGAAACATTAAACCCCCAAAACTGAACCCACTGCACCTAGAGGACCGGGACGTCAATCAAAACCAACCAATCAAAACCGTCAAGTAAAACCGAATGATTCAGATCAAACCGGGTCCCCGACGATAAAACTGGTGGTTAACAACAACCGCATCGCGACTACATCATCGCGAACTCCGTCGGAATCCCAGCCAACTCGGGACGTCACGGTCCAGCCGAGAAGCCCCGACGCCGAAAAGATGAGAAAAAGACCCGACGGCGCGCCCCCGACAATTTCGTCGAGGCGCGGAGCGTCGGCGAAATCGGCACCCAACATAATAAATTAGTGACCAAGAAGGTCCCGAGTGGCCATGCCAAGAAAACCACGGAAATTACGATCCCAACGGCGAAAACGGCGCTCGAAACAGTGGAAAAACGGGCAATAACGGAGCTACCGAACTTTGGGCTGTCGGTTGGTGCACGGGGGCAACCGTTGACCGGGTTTACGGCGACAGGCGGCCGCGGCATGCGCCGGGTGCACGCAGGAGGCGTGCACCGCGCGTCTTGGGCCGGGCCGGTGCACGACACAAGCGTGCACCGGGTCCTTGCTCTTCGGCCGCAAGCGCGTGCGCCGGGTGCACGCCTAGGGCGTGCACCGCGCACACTGTGCAGCCCGGCGCACGGTTTCATGCGCCGGGTCTGCGCTTTTGGGACAGCGGGGCATGCACCGGGTGCACGCCCGGGGTCTGTGGACCGCCGCCGTACGGACAGCACAGTAACCCTAATTTTCCGCGTTTTCTCTCCGTTTCCGCTCCCGTTTCGCGATTTCTTCTCCGTTTTCGCTCCCGTGCGACTCCGGCGAAGACCCCGCGACCATGGTAACGGCGGCGGCGGCCTCCCGTTAAAAAAAACGGCGGCGGCGGCCTCCCGTTAACCCTCCATGATCCAACGAAACACCTCCAAAAATTCCCGAATAAATACACGATAATTCTAATAACTAAATCAACGATCGACGAACAATCGAAACATCGATCGGAAACCCAAACAAACCTCCGATTAAATCCGATAAAAATTATCGATCAAAAACGAGAATAAAACGTTGATCAAAAGCCAACAAAAATCCGTGATCGGCGTACCGGCTACAACGACCTTACAAGAACACGGAAAAATCCCCGATTAATTTAACAGAATGAATTAGCGGTCGCTAACCTCGATCAAAGAACCGATCTTGTTTCTTGCGGCGTTGGAGATCCGGATCCGCTCCCCGTCGACGATCTCGTTCTCCGGTCTCCGGACGTCAATTGGGGCGATCGAGTTCCTCCGCTTTCTCCTTCTTTTCTTCTTTTCTCCTCCGGTTAGGGTTTCCTTTTTTTCTTTTCTCTCGTACGGCTAGGGTTTCGTAAATTCACCTTTTGACTCCTCTTTACGAGAGGAAAGATATTTATCTAACCCACTTATTTTATTTATTTATTTATCTATCGAATTATTATTTCGTACGTAGATTTTATTTTAAAAAATCCAATTTTCCCTTTTTCCGTCACCGGATCATTAGTTAATTATTCTCTACGAGATAACCCACCTTATCACCTTCGGGTGCAAGATATTTTGCACGGATTTCGATGCACGATTAGTCACCGCGTCACTAACAATTCCGTTCCGGGAGATCCCGACATCGGATTTCCGATCCGATCGCACCGCCGTTCATCGTTTTTCGAGCTCTATCACCGAAAAATACCCGCACCGCATGTTAGTCAACTCTAAAGAGCCCGATAATTTAATTTCCTCTAACTTACACTCTATCAGCAGGAGGGTAAAATATTACTAGAAAAGTCGTGTCATTACACCACTCACACTTTATAAAAAGTTTCGTCCTCGAAACTTAAACTCAACCCTCGCTAAACAAATCTGGAAAATCTTCCTTCATTTTCGTCTTAAGTCCCCAAGTCGTCTCGCGCTCCTCAAGGTTACTCCATTGCACCTTTACGTAAGGGATTGTCCGGTTGCGAAGTTTCTTTTCCTCCCGCGCCAGCGGTCGTAACGAGGTTTGGCAGTAGGGCCGACCGGTTTGCCTCCTGGCCTACACGCTCCAAAAATCCGGAATGTCGGGTCATTGGCGTCATCCATTAATCCCCAAAAGCACGACTACGCAACCCATTTACTTAAGGCGTTCGGTCACACCGCCACCGGTCCTGACCTGACTCAACCCCCACCTGGACGTTGGGTCTATTGTTGGGCCTTTTGCCGTTAGGTCTATTGTGGACCGCAGCCCCACTCAACTTACCAGGCTCACCCAACCCAACTTGTGAGTCCCTTGGGTCTATTGTCACGAGGCAGGAAGTTGGACCTATTTAACTCTTAGCTAAAAAGCCAACACGTAAGACGACTAAGTCTTCACCCCCTTATTGGGCGGAAAGGTACGAAGTATTTACTTTTAAGGGTTCTCCCGGGGTCGAGACCAAAATTACTCTTCGTAATAGGTCTTTCCTGCTACTACTTCCCTCGTAAGCTGAAACGTCTGTTTCCCCGCCGGTCGCTGATGTTTCGCTTTCACCTATTGGCATACCCACTATTGCGCCACAAATTGTGTCACGTCGCTCTTTCGATTTGGTCCACCAGACTGTCTGCCACAGATCCTTGCACCTCTTTGTACCTCCGGGGCGCACGGTATAGGAGGTATTATATACTTTTGCTAGACTTTCTTCCCTCATTTCTAGCTTATCGGGTACACAAATTCGTCCCCGGCGCCTTATTACATCATCCGAGTCAGTCATACATACTTCGCCTTGCTCCGAGGACATTCCGTCTCGCACCAGTTGTAGTCGCATGTCCGTTATTTTGTCTCCCAAGATCCTCTTGGAGATTCGTCAGACTAAATCTTATAGTCCTTTCCGGGCTTTGGCAATGTGAGCACCGGCGCCTGTGCGTGTTCACCTTTAAGTTCCTTGAAACCCTCCTGGCACTGGGCTATCTAGACGAACCTCTCCCCCCTTTGGGTTAGCCGATTTGGGGAAATGGCCTCCCACGAGGCATCTGTAGCGGTCTGCCCGTCCTAAGAAGCTTCGGATTTCCATTATCGCTGTTGGTCAAGCCCAGTTGATCCCTGATTCAATCCTCCTTAGATCCACTGCAATTCCAGACACCGAAATGATATGCCCCAAAAAGTCCCCCTTGCGGACCATAACTCACACTTTATAAGTTTTGGCATATGGTTTCTGACCCCGGAGGGTCTGGGGGATTACTCGCAAGTGTTCCCCATCCCCTTGTCTGTGCGAGAGTAGATCGGAACGTCTGCTAAAAGGCCATCACCGACTGGTCTAAGAAGGGCTTGAGTATCCTTTTCATCATGCCCAAGAGCACCGCTGGTGCATTAACGAGTCTAAACGGTACAGCTGTAAACTCGTGTTGACTATTCCGAGCTCACAGGTCTGTTTTCAGTATGTCACTACCCCGGACTCTAGGCTGGCGCTAACCGGACCGCAGATAAATCTTTGCGAATGTCGTTTCCCCTTGTAGTCGATCGCTTGGGTCATCTATCCGAGGTAGAGGAGTACTTGTCCTTCTCGTGTCGAGATCCACACGGTACTCGTGAACGCTACTCGACTGCCTTCCACCAAGCTCCTTGCCCGCAACAAAGAAAAGCGAGCAGAAGGCAAGGCGTTCCTTCAAGCTAAAATTACAAGTTCCGGTAAGTCCGGTTCCCGGAGACTCGCTTGGAACTTCAAGCAGTCAACTACCGCTTAAAGATTGCCGCGACTGTCGGCCCCAAGCGCTACACCGATAACCTTTGACGGAAACCTCATTAGTTCTTAGGGACTAAGAACCCGCCTCACCCTCGCTGGGCAGGAAGGAGTACAGCTGCCTACCTCGAGGGGTAGCCGGAGGATCCGACCGAACTTATTCCTGCGATGGGAATTTCTTCTAATAACTAAGGTAGGGCGAAACACGAAGCGAGGTGAAAGAGTGGGATACTTAGGTGTTAACACAAAGGTTTTAGCACGAAGATCTGAAACTCGAGTATTACCCGCTACATCGTGCTCCGTGGATCCGTCCCCTGGTGAGTCATCGTATAGACCTTCCCTCCTCCCGGTTGAGACGAAGGCGTAGATGCTGCCACGGGCGTTGTCCCCATCTTGAAGGGGCAGTTGAAACGAGAGTGCCCCGGTTTGCCACATCGAAAACAGTGGTCTTGCTTCTGGGGACATTCGGTCACTTGGTGTATTCCATCGCAAATGATGCAAGACTTGTCCACCGGCCATTGTCCTCCCGTCGGCGCATTCTTGATTCCTTGTTGCAATCTCAAGTATTTAGGAGGCCGGCTCCTCTCGGTATGCTCTCTTCCGAAGTTTGGCCGAGTTCGTTTCTTATCCCTGCTGTGTTCTGAGCTCTCCCGTCGGGCTCGTGAAATCGTAAGTCCGCGCTCCACCGCGGTGGCTCTATCGACCACCTCCTGGAAGGCGTGCAAACCCGCCGTTTGCACCACCGTGAAGATGTCGCTCCATAAGCCATTCACAAAGAGACGGGCCTTGTGAGATTCATCTCTTATAACAAAGGGAACACATTTGATCAACCTCACAAATGCCCGTTGGTATCCCATAACTGTCCGACTTCCTTGCTTGATGGGCTTCAGGTCATCTTCCATCTGCTGTTTGATGCTGTCGGAGAGAAATGCCCCAACAGTTTTCCTCGGAACGTGGTCCAAGATGGAAGGGCAGTGCCCTCCGAGGGGTCCGGGCGCACCGTCTTCCGCCACTTGCGGGCGTCTCCCTCAAGAAAAAGGACTGCCAAAGGGACCCATTCACCCTCCTCCATTAGCAAAGCTTCGAAGAGCCTTTTCATGGTATCTACCTATTTTCCTACGGCCCAAGGGTCGGTCGTCCCTCCCTCAAGGGATCTCCAATAACGGCTCCTAGCGTAGGTCCCAAAGTCGCTGGTGGGGCTGGTCCGGGCAGAGAAGCCTGGGCGACCTCCATTGGTGCAGTCGACTATTGCACCCACTATCGCATCTGTTCCATACGGGTTGCTAACTGCCCGGCCATCTCTTGTAGTCGTTGTCGGAGAAGCTGATACTCCGCCGCTGTTCGCACCGTACTTTTTGCCCCTGCGTTCTCCGCTGATAACCCATTTCGGGCCATTATTCGCTATATACAAAGAAACCAAGTCATCCCTAGACCTAACTGGTCTAGCACCACGACCTACAGACGCACCAAAATTAAATCCCCTTTTATCCCTCGTACACTCACGATCTACCGCACCTACACCTCGGTTATCTCTTGTTCAATTTGCTTGTGGCATCATACACTGTGGATGTGGATCACCGACTACTGTGGTTAAAGTTGTTTTGTCTCTGATACCAATTTATCTGTCACGCCCCCGGGGGTTTTTAAGTCAAGTAAAGCGGAAATTGCGTGGGTAAATTTTTTTTTTTTTTTTCTTCGCCCCCGGTGCGTGACAGACCGCCACATATACAAATTCACTCTTCAAGCGGACAGAGTCTCCTTTGTATATGCACGGCGTCATACTTACAACCTTCAACATTCAATCTTTAACCACACAGTCACAGTCAACAAGTACGAGAGTGTAAAGACATTTTTAATCACATTAAGAGGAACCTACAAGTTTGCAAACAGTGTCCACTCGACACCCATTCCTTTAAAAACGTCTACACATTCACAGTAAGGCCGCTATATCGTTTTGGAAAGGATAAATTCACAGGTTTTTAAAGCAGTGCCCACACGACACTTGGTTTTGGAAAACATTTTCGAAACCCCTTTTTGTTCGGTATAAAACATGCCGCATATAAGTCATTAAGGAACATTATCAATGCCACATCACAAAAATAGTCACTCGATCCAACATCCACACGTTCCACAATCAAACAATTGAGAACTTAAACTTAGATAAAAAGAGATGAGATATCCCAAGCGAGAATGATGGAATAAACCTCATCCAACTAATGTCCTTTAATCGCTGCCTCACCATCGTCCCGACTATTACGCCTAGTCAACCCTGTCACGGAGTGGGTAAAGTCAGTGACAAACAAAGTAGATGTCTTAACAATAACATGGGTTAAAGAACAAACCAATTTCACCGGAACCTTTCGCTAAAACCCTGTGCATAAAATAAGCTGGGCACCAACCCCAGAATACCAAGTTAAGCTGGGCACCAACCCGAGTATACCTCACCGGGCACCTACCCCGGCGTCCCCTGCCGAGCCCCTGCCTCGGCTGCCGGGCACCCACCCCGGCATCACCGCTCACACCACCCACCCGCGGGGGCCCCCATTCCTAACGCCACCATCACGTGGGGTACACGGGTCACCATCACCACTTTTCCGGAAAAGCACACCCTTACGGTGGCCAAACCGCCGGTGTGCGTGTAGCACAAGAGCCATATTAAAAATTTGCCATTATTATGTTGAGATAAACAAAAACAGTTATGCGAAAGGTTTAACAGTCCATCTACTTTATTAGACAAGTTAACGAGCCTTTTACGATGATATGGTGCACTTACTGCACTTGTTGCACTTATGGCAAGGGTACCCACCTGGTTGAAGATATACGACCGCGCCCGCGACCCTCACAAGCCAAACGGAGCTCCTCGCGGCCTACTAAAAAAATCCAAGAGCACAAATTAACACCTTACCCTAATCAGGTGAAATTAGTGGTCCCGACCACTGAAACATTAAACCCCCAAAACTGAACCCACTGCACCTAGAGGACCGGGACGTCAATCAAAACCGTCAAGTAAAACCGAATGATTCAGATCAAACTGGGTCCCCGACGATAAAACTGGTGGTTAACAACAACCGCATCGCGACTACATCATCGCGAACTCCGTCGGAATCCAAAATCCGCTAACGAAAATCCTACAAACTCCGATCTCTCAACTAGCAGCCAACTCGGGACGTCACGGTCCAGCCGAGAAGCCCCGACGCCGAAAAGATGAGAAAAAGACCCGACGGCGCGCCCCCGACAATTTCGTCGAGGCGCGGAGCTTCGGCGAAATCGGCACCCAACATAATAAATTAGTGACCAAGAAGGTCCCGAGTGGCCATACCAAGAAAACCACGGAAATTACGATCCCAACGGCGAAAACGGCGCTCGAAACGGTGGAAAAACGGGCAATAACGGAGCTACCGAACTTTGGGCTGTCGGTTGGTGCACGGGGGCAACCGTTGACCGGGTTTACGGCGACAGGCGGCCGCGGCATGCGCCGGGTGCACGCAGGAGGCGTGCACCGCGCGTCTTGGGCCGGGCTGGTTCACGACACAAGCGTGCACCGGGTCCTTGCTCTTCGGCCGCAAGCGCGTGCGCCGGGTGCACGCCTAGGGCGTGCACCGCGCACACTGTGAAGCCCGGCGCACGGTTTCGTGCGCCGGGTCTGCGCTTTTGGGACAGCGGGGCGTGCACCGGGTGCACGCCCGGGGTCTGTGGACCGCCGCCGTACGGACAGCACAGTAACCCTAATTTTCCGCGTTTTCTCTCCGTTTCCGCTCCCGTTTCGCGATTTCTTCTCCGTTTTCGCTCCCGTGCGACTCCGGCGAAGACCCCGCGACCATGGTAACGGCGGCGGCGGCCTCCCGTTAAAAAAAACGGCGGCGGCGGCCTCCCGTTAACCCTCCATGATCCAACGAAACACCTCCAAAAATTCCCGAATAAATACACGATAATTCTAATTACTAAATCAACGATCGACGAACAATCGAAACATCGATCGGAAACCCAAACAAACCTCTGATTAAATCCGATAAAAATTATCGGTCAAAAACGAGAATAAAACGTTGATCAAAAGCCAACAAAAATCCGTGATCGGCGTACCGGCTACAACGACCTTACAAGAACACGGAAAAATCCCCGATTAATTTAACAGAATGAATTAGCGGTCGCTAACCTCGATCAAAGAACCGATCTTGTTTCTTGCGGCGTTGGAGATCCGGATCCGCTCCCCGTCGACGATCTCGTTCTCCGGTCTCCGGACGTCAATTGGGGCGATCGAGTTCCTCCGCTTTCTCCTTCTTTTCTTCTTTTCTCCTCCGGTTAGGGTTTCCTTTTTTTCTTTTCTCTCGTACGGCTAGGGTTTCGTAAATTCACCTTTTGACTCCTCTTTACGAGAGGAAAGATATTTATCTAACCCACTTATTTTATTTATTTATTTATCTATCTAATTATTATTTCGTACGTAGATTTTATTTTAAAAAATCCAATTTTCCCTTTTTCCGTCACCGGATCATTAGTTAATTATTCTCTACGAGATAACCCACCTTATCACCTTCGGGTGCAAGATATTTTGCACGGATTTCGATGCACGATTAGTCACCGCGTCACTAACAATTCCGTTCCGGGAGATCCCGACATCGGATTTCCGATCCGATCGCACCGCCGTTCATCGTTTTTCGAGCTCTATCACCGAAAAAATACCCGCACCGCATGTTAGTCAACTCTAAAGAGCCCGATAATTTAATTTCCTCTAACTTACACTCTATCAGCAGGAGGGTAAAATATTACTAGAAAAGTCGTGTCATTACACCTTACCTGCCCCTCGTGGAATTCGCCTACAATAATAGCTACCAAGGAAGCATTCGAATGGCGCCGTACGAGGCCTTGTACGGACGCCGTTGTCGATCGCCTATTTGCTAGGACGACTTAGGGGAGCGAAAGCATTTGGGGCCAGACCTAGTAGAGGAAACGGGGGCAAAGGTGCGCCTTATCAGGCAGCGACTGTTGACCGCCCAGAGCCGGCAGAAGAGCTATGCGGATCAGAGGCGACGTGAATTGGAATTTATGGTGGGGGAACATGTGTTGCTTCGAGTATCACCGTCTAAGGGAACCAGACGCATCGGTTTGCGAGGGAAACTGAGCCCACGGTATGTGGGACCGTTCGAGATCTTGGAGCGGGTGGGCCCGGTGGCATACCGGTTGGCCTTACCGCCAAACCTTGAACGGGTACACAATGTGTTTCACGTCTCGATGCTCCGAAAATATCTTTCCGATCCGTCTCACGTCCTCAATGCCTCTACCGTCGAGTTGCGTGAGGACTTGAGCTTCGAGGAAACGCCGATACGGATATTGGCACGAGAGGAGAAGAAGCTGCGCAACCAGACGATCCCCTACGTGAAGGTGCAGTGGAGTAACCACGAGGAACGCGAGGCGACCTGGGAACTGGAGACAAAAATGAGAGAGTGTTTTTCTGAGTTGTTTAGCGAGGGTTGAGGATAAGTTTCGAGGACGAAACTTCTTTTAAGGGATGTGTGGTGTAATATCACAACATTTTGTGTAACGTTTTACCCTCCTGCTAATAAAGTATAAGTTAGAGGAAACTGAATTAACGGGTTTACTTAAGTTGATAATCTTGAGGTGCGGATATTTTTCTGTGATAGAGCTCGAAAAACGGTAAACGGCGGTGCGAGCGGATCCGAATTCTGACTTACGGATCCCCTAGAAAGGGGTTGTTAGGATCGCGGTAACTGCAGTGCGCATCGGAATCCGTGCAGAGATCGTGCACGCTTTTTGAGGAGATAAGAAATTATCTCGTACGAATAAATAAATAAATAAATAAATAAGTACTAAATACCCGATGTGGATTTCTACGGTACGTACTAAGAAAGAGAAATCACTTTTTCCGAAAAGAAACCCTAACCGTGTCACGCCCCCGGGGGTTTTTGAATCTTTTGAAGCGGAAAAACGTGCCTATTTTTTTTTTTCTTTTAATAAGGTAACTTAACTTCAACCCCGGTGCGTGCCAGACCGCCACATACACAAATTCACTCTGTCCGCGGACAGAGTCTCCTTTGTATATGCACGGCGTCTCATTTACATCATTTCATTCAATCACAATAATCATACAACACACACCAACCAACAACCATACAGTAGACATACACCATATTCGGAGTTAAATCGTTTAACTAAAGCATGTCATTTGAGCGGCTTCAATGTTTGGAAAGGATAAAACCCAGAGTTGTAAAATCCGTGCCCACACGGCACCTCTTTTTAGAAAACGTTTTCGCAAACCTTTATCTCATCATAAAACATGCCGCAATTAAAAACACTACTAAAAGTATCACATAAAGCCACATCTCATCCACAGTGCTAACTAAAACATGCCCACATGTAAAGTAATCCACAAGCGAAATTAAAAGTAACCTAAAGAGGAAATGAGTTATATATACGATAACCAAGAGTCCGACTACGATCCTCACGTCGCAGTCCCACCGCCGTCCCGGCTAACGCACCTAGGGAAACCTGTCACGGAGTGGGTAACGTCAGTGACAAACAAAGTAGATGTCTAATAATATTAAGAAAGGAAGAACGAACCGAATACACCGAGTACACCGTAACCTTTCGTTAAACCCCTGTGCATATATTAAACCGGGCACCAACCCCGGATTGATTGTTAATTAAATTGGGCACCGACCCCAGAGTACCTGTCGGGGAGACTAAAGTCCCCCCTCGTGCACAACACCTTTTTGATGCTATAACCACTTCACGGGGCTAGTGCGACCCCTATAGCAGCCGTGAAGAGGTCCTCACGGCACCCACCCCTTTGTGAGGCACACGGGTCAAAAAGACCACTTTTCCGGAAAAGTACACCCATGCGGAGGCCAATCCGCCTGTGTACGTGCAGCATCCGAAACCGGATTGCCAAGAATGGCGTGTAATGAGCACCGCGACCGCAGCCGCTTAATTTATCAGATATTTATCAATTAAAAGAAAGGTTAACTGTCCATCTACTTTGTTAGGTAAATTAAAGAATATTTTTAATGACATAGATGCACTTACAGCACCGGTTGCACACATCGCAACCGTACCCACCTTGTTGGAGAGAAGACGGGTCACCCGAGCCCTTCGCACTCTCCCGCTGCGCACCTGGACCTATAAAAAGTCCGCACGGACACTAAGGTCAGAAACTATACTAAATACCGTAACAGAAAACACCCCACTTATATTATAATAAAGTCCGGCACCGTCCCGCTGCCCATGGAACCCCCCTTGCGCAACCGTCGCCGCCCGTCGGAGCCGCGCGCGGCGCGGCCCCGCGGGCGGTGCGCGCAAAGTGCCCCGCACGGTGCCCGCACGGCACGGGCCCGTGCGGCGCCCGTGCGGGGTCGCCCGCGCGGCGCCCGCGCGGTGCCCGCGCGGCGCCCGCGCGGGGCCCCCGCGCGGCCCGCGCGGTGCCCGCGCGCGCGCGCCGCGCGGCACCCCGCGCGCGCGCCCCGTGCGGCGCCCGTGCGGTCGCCCGCGCGGCGCCGCGCGTGCCCGCGCGGCGCCCGCGCGGGGCCGCCCGCGCGGCGCCCGCGCGGTGCCCGCGCGGCGGCGCGGGCCGCCCGCGCGGCACCCCGCGCGGGTGCCCGCGCGGCGCCCGCGCGGGGCCGCCCGCGCGGCACCCCGCGCGGGTGCCCGCGCGGCACCCGCGCGGGGCCGCCCGCGCGGGTGCCCGCGCGGCGCCTGCGCGGGGCCGCCCGCGCGGCGCCCCGCGCGGGTGCCCGCGCGGCACCCCGCGCGGTGCCCGCGCGGCACCCCGCGCGGGTGCCCGCGCGCAGCCCGCGCGGTGCCCGCGCGGGGCCGCCCACGCGGCGGCCGCGCGGTGTCCGCGCGGCGCCCGCGTGGGTGCGACCCGCGCGGCGCCGTCCCCGCCTGCGGCGGAGCCCGGCCATCCGCGTGCGTTCCCCTTCTTCCTCGCGCGATGCCCCGGTGGCACCGCGCGCCTCTTTGCCCGTTCCGTCCGCCCAACAAAATTATGATGACGGCGGCGGTGACGGGGGTGGCGGAGGAACTCTAGAATTTTACCAAACTACGCTAGGAAAAAAAATCCAGAAAATTATTAAAAATTATTTTACCTATCGGAGATCGTCGGGAAGGTGTCCGGTCGCGTTTCTAGCCTTCGGATCGGCGTTTAGGACGATCGGCTCCCTCCTTCTTTCCTTCTCCTTCCTCCGGTTACGGTTCTTTTCTTTCTTTTTCACTGGTTGGGGGTTTCGGTACGTACGAAAAAGAGAGTTTGGGGAGGCGGAGAAATAAAATAGGGTTTCGCTCGGTAAGCGGGGAAATAAATAACCCCTATATTGGATATATCCAATTTGTAAACCCGCACCGTCAAAATTCCCTTTCCGGGTATTTTGATCCGATTAATTAATTCGCTAATTAATTAATCCCCACCGATAACCCTATTTAGTTAATCGTTTAATTATATTTACGTACGTAGGAACCTATAATTCCCCGTTTCTGTTTCTCAAGAAAATATCCGACGACGGGATATTTCTTACCTTTAAATCCTGACCACCGATTATTTGATCACCTTTATCAAATAATCTTGGGAAATCAAATTCCCAGTTGGATTCTAATTACCCGGATATTTAAACCTCTATTATCCAAATCCCGGTCACCGATTATTTAATCACCTTAATTAAATAATCATGGGAAATAAATCCCCAATTTAAATATCCGGATTTTATCTCTTATTCAATCCGTGAGATAAAATCCCATAATTTAAATCCTTTAGTTTAAATATCCTGATTTTTATCCCTTTCCAATCTATGCGATAAAATCCCACCCATTTAAATCCCACAATTAATTTGTACGTAGGAGGATTTAAATTCCGTCACCGGATAATTAATTATTTGATTAATTATCCTTACGGGATAACCCACCTTATCTCTAACGGGTGCAAGATATTTTGCACGGTTTCCGATGCGCGACTAACTACCGCATCGCTAAGGGTCCCGTTCCGGGAGATCCCGGCATCGGATTTCGAATCCGATCGCACCGTCGGTCATCGTTTTTCGCGCTCTATCGCAGGAAAATATACACACTTGTCCCGGCCGACTTTTGAAAATTAAATAATTTTATTCCCCTTAAGGCCTAAGCGATTACATGTGAGTTCAAAAATACCCCGGAGGGTCGGGTCACTACACCACTCACACTTTATAAAAAGTTTCGTCCCGAAACTTAAACCCTAACTTCCCTAAAATAACTCGGGAAAACACTCCCTCATCTTTGATTCCAATTCCCACGTCGCCTCGCGTTCTTCGTGGTTGCTCCATTGGACCTTCACATAGGGAATCGTTCGGTTGCGCAACTTCTTGTCCTCTCTTGCCAAAACCCGCACCGGCGTCTCCTCGACGCTCAAGTCTTCCCGCAACTCGATAGTGGAGGCATCCAAGGCATGGGAGGGGTCCGCCAGGTATTTTCGGAGCATTGAAACATGGAAGACATTGTGGACTCGTTCGAGATTCGGTGGCAGGGCCAAGCGGTATGCCACCGGTCCTATACGCTCCAGGATTTCGAACGGTCCCACGTACCTTGGGCTTAGTTTTCCCTTTATGCCGAATCGCCGGTTTCCTTTGGAGGGTGAAACCCTGAGCAGCACGTGCTCGCCCACCATGAATTCTAAATCTCGGCGTCTGTTATCTGCATAGCTTTTCTGTCTACTTTGGGCGGTCAACAGTCTTTGTTTAATCAATCGCACCTTTGCTTCGGTCTCCTCCACCAAATCTGGGCCCAAGAACTTCCGCTCACCTAAGTCATCCCAGCAAATTGGAGACCGACAGCGGCGTCCGTACAGCGCCTCGTGCGGCGCCATCTGTATACTGGCCTGGTAGCTATTATTGTAGGCAAATTCTACCAGGGGCAAACACCGTGCCCACCCTTCGCCCAAGTCCAGAACGCATGCTCGAAGCATGTCTTCCACAATCTGTATCACCCGCTCCGATTGCCCATCGGTCTGTGGGTGAAAAGCTGTGCTGAAGTGCAACTTGGTTCCCATCGCTTGTTGCAAACTTCGCCAAAAGTTCGACACAAAACGTGTGTCTCTGTCCGACGTGATGGATGTTGGTACACCGTGCAACCTCACTATCTCATCTAGGTACGTTTGCGCCAGTCGTTCCCGGGTCCACGTCGTGTGTATGGGCAAAAAGTGGGCCGATTTAGTCAAACGGTCCACGATCACCCATATCGCATCATGTCCCTGTGGCGATCTCGGGAAACCGGTCACAAAGTCCATGGTAATCATGTCCCATTTCCACTCGGGCACCGGTAAAGGTTGTAATTTTCCCGCCGGCCGTTGGTGTTCGGCCTTCACCCGTTGGCACACCAGGCAATGTGCCACAAATCGCGTCACGTCTCCCTTCATTTTCGGCCACCAGAAGGTTTGCTTGACATCTTTGTACATTTTGGTTCCCCCGGGATGCGCCGCATACGGGGCGGTATGCGCCTCCCGTAGGATCTCCTCCTTGATTTCCGGTAGATCCGGCACGCAGATCCGTCCGCGAAATCGTATCATGCCGTCGGTGTCCACTGTAAAGTCGCCCTCCCGGTCGGCGGTTATTCTACTCCGCACCAGCTGGAGCTGATCATCAGTCGATTGGCCTTCGAGAATTCTGTCCAGCAAGGTAGGTCTGACCACCAGTGTCAGAAGTTGGGCGACTGTCCCTGCGGGCACCACCTCTAGTTTCATTCGCGAGAATTCCGCGATTAGGCTATCCTGCTGCGTAATGGCGCTTACATCCGCTTCCGCAGCCTGCCCTTTGCGACTCAGGGCGTCGGCCACCACGTTGGCCTTTCCCGGGTGGTAGTGGATCGTTAAGTCGTAATCCTTTAATAGTTCCAGCCACCGCCTTTGTCGCAGATTTAGCTCTCTTTGGGTGAAAAGATATTTGAGGCTCTTATGATCTGAGTACACGTTGCAGTGCGCCCCATACAGGTAATGCCTCCATAGCTTGAGGACGAACACCACTGCTGCGAGTTCCAAGTCATGCACGGGGTAATTCCGCTCGTACTCCTTGAGCTGCCTTGATGCATAGGCTATGACCTTTCCCCGTTGCATGAGTACTCCACCCAATCCATTTCGCGACGCGTCGCAATACACTTCGTAATCCTCCCCAGGCTCTGGTAGGGTGAGAATCGGAGCTCGCGTCAACCTATCCTTAAGTTCCTCGAAGCTTTTCTGGCACTTATCCGTCCAGATGAATTTTTCCCCCTTCCTTGTCAAGCGGGTTAAGGGGGTGGCTATCTTGGAGAAGCCCTCCACGAAGCGCCGGTAATACCCGGCTAATCCAAGAAAGCTTCGAATTTCCGTCACCGTGGTCGGTCGGGGCCAGTCCGTCACCGAATCTATCTTCTTCGGATCCACCGCGACTCCAGCCGCTGAGATTACGTGCCCCAGGAACCCGACCTCTCGGAGCCAAAACTCACACTTTTTGAGTTTGGCGTAGAGTTTGTGTTCCCGTAGGGTCTGGAGGACTGTGCGCAGGTGTTCTTCATGTTCCCCATCGGTGCGCGAGTAGATGAGGATATCGTCGATGAAGACCACCACGAACAGTCCAGGAAGGGCTTGAATACCCTGTTCATCATGTCCATAAACACTGCCGGGGCATTTGTGAGCCCGAACGGCATCACCGTAAACTCGTAATGGCCATAACGAGTACGGAAAGCTGTCTTGGGGATGTCCTCCCCCTTGACCCGGACCTGATGATAGCCCGACTGTAGATCAATTTTGAGAACACCGTCGCCCCCCGCAACTGGTCAAATAGATCGTCGATCCTTGGCAGGGGGTACTTGTTCTTGATCGTCGCCTTATTTATCTCCCGGTAGTCGATGCACAACCGGAGACTCCCGTCCTTCTTTCTCACAAACAGGACGGGCGCGCCCCAAGGTGACGCGCTTGGTCTGATGAAACCTTTGTCGAGAAGGTCCTCCAACTGTGCCTTGAGTTCCTTCAGCTCTGCAAAGGCCATCCTGTACGGTGCCTTGGTGATGGGCTTGGTGCCGGGGAGTAGTTCAATTGGAAAGTCCACCTCTCGTTCCGGCGGCATTCCCGGTAGCTCTGCCGGAAATACGTCCGGGAATTCCCTTACTACGGGAATTCCTGTGGGTGAGGGGACGGGTCGGGTAGTTAGATCTACCGAGGCCAGATAGGCTACGCACCCGCCCTCCATCAATTTCCTTACCACGGGACCGCTGAACCTGGTCTGGGAGCGGCCCCGTGCTGCATGACAGCCCATCGGGTTTCCGGTTGCAAGGCATAGGGCGAATCCTATTTATTCCCTGCATAGCCCTCTATGGGCCCCGGACCCACCGGATTTTCTAAACTTCGAAACCGCCCACGCGCTTTGGCCGGGGAAGGTTTCGCCTAACGCCTACTGATCCTAGTGAGGGGAAGAGAGAGAGTCTAACAAGTGTATCTGGCTAGGGTGTAGTCGGCTGTAGGAAGGGAGAAGAATAAAAGATCGAACGATAATCACCTGCTGTCACTAAGTCTGGGACGCCGCATCCCCTGCCGCAGTGTCCCGGGGAGTCCGCCCGCAGTCCCTGGGCCAGCGTCGCACGGCGTGCTGGGGAGAGTCTTAACGTCCGAAGAATCTGAGGAGTCCGAGGGGTCTGATGGATCTGAGGGTTCCCGGTTGTCGGGCGGGTTCCTTGGCTGAGCGGGAACCGCAGCACTGTCTGGTTCCTTCTGTGGCGGTGGCGTAGGGGCGGCGGCGGCGGGCCTCTGTGGGCAAGCGTCACGAATGTGATCCGGCAACCCGCAGTGGTTGCAATAATGGTTCCTCCATGTGCACTCCGCTACCGAGTGAGCACCCTGGCAAATCACGCACGGTCCCTGGGGTGGTCTCGCGTCCTCTGCTGGAGCCTGTCCTTCCTTCCGCACCCCCTTGGTGGTCCCCCTCCTCGGTCTTCTTGGGCGGGGTCCCCTCGGGGAGCGGGTGTAGCAGTCTTTTCCGTCCTCCTTGCTCGCGGCGCCGGGGGCCTGGTGACCCCCGGTTTCCAAGGGCAGTCGTATCGGTTATGGCCCGGCCTGCCACACCGATAGCAGTGATCATACCTCCACGGACACTCTGTTACCTGGTGCGTTCCTACGCATATAGGGCAAGGTCTCCCAAGCGGTCTGGGTTCCGCCCTCGCCATCCTTTCGAAGTCGCTCTCTGTCCTCGGGCGCTTGGATAGCGCTCTTGCCGTTCTTACGTAGTCGCTCTCTGCCCTCGGGCGCTTGGGTACTGGGCCCTCCGTCGGACCCGGATAGGCACCCCTTTCTCGCGCACGCATCTCGGCTAATTCCTGCTCTGCTCGCAGGGCCATCATGACTGCCTCGTTGAAGGTGGGGAACTCTGCTGGCGGTCTTCCCCAACGGATATCGGTCCTGGCGCCCCGCTGGGCGTGGTCAGCGCCCTCAAAATCTCGGATCAGTAGACCCAGTCGCTCTGTAAGGGTCAGCATGTGTCCTGCGATATCACGCAGCTGGTTCAGGAGTAAACGGTTGGCTGCCGCTGCGGGATCCATCTGCTTGTCACGAAACGATTAGTACTGGGTGGCCGAACACTGGCCGTCGGCTGCTGTAGACAAAGAAACCGTGTCAATCCTATGGTTACAACCCTAGCACACCGTTTCACGAATTCACCTATGTTACGTCCCCATTTCCCCGTACTCTCACGTACTACACCTATACCTTGGTTATCTCATTTCCAACTTGCTTGTGGCTCCTAGCACTGTGGATGTAAAACACGTCTACTATGGTTGTGGTTGTATTTCTCTGATACCATTTAATCTGTCACGCCCCCGGGGGTTTTTGAGTCTTTTGAAGCGGAAAAACGTGCCTATTTTTTTTTTTCTTTTAATAAGGTAACTTAACTTCAACCCCGGTGCGTGCCAGACCGCCACATACACAAATTCACTCTGTCCGCGGACAGAGTCTCCTTTGTATATGCACGGCGTCTCATTTACATCATTTCATTCAATCACAATAATCATACAACACACACCAACCAACAACCATACAGTAGACATACACCATATTCAGAGTTAAATCGTTTAACTAAAGCATGTCATTTGAGCGGCTTCAATGTTTGGAAAGGATAAAACCCAGAGTTGTAAAATCCGTGCCCACACGGCACCTCTTTTTAGAAAACGTTTTCGCAAACCTTTATCTCATCATAAAACATGCCGCAATTAAAAACACTACTAAAAGTATCACATAAAGCCACATCTCATCCACAGTGCTAACTAAAACATGCCCACATGTAAAGTAATCCACAAGCGAAATTAAAAGTAACCTAAAGAGGAAATGAGTTATATATACGATAACCAAGAGTCCGACTACGATCCTCACGTCGCAGTCCCACCGCCGTCCCGGCTAACGCACCTAGGGAAACCTGTCACGGAGTGGGTAACGTCAGTGACAAACAAAGTAGATGTCTAATAATATTAAGAAAGGAAGAACGAACCGAATACACCGAGTACACCGTAACCTTTCGTTAAACCCCTGTGCATATATTAAACCGGGCACCAACCCCGGATTGATTGTTAATTAAATTGGGCACCGACCCCAGAGTACCTGTCGGGGAGACTAAAGTCCCCCCTCGTGCACAACACCTTTTTGATGCTATAACCACTTCACGGGGCTAGTGCGACCCCTATAGCAGCCGTGAAGAGGTCCTCACGGCACCCACCCCTTTGTGAGGCACACGGGTCAAAAAGACCACTTTTCCGGAAAAGTACACCATGCGGTGGCCAATCCGCCAGTGTACGTGCAGCATCCGAAACCGGATTGCCAAGAATGGCGTGTAATGAGCACCGCGACCGCAGCCGCTTAATTTATCAGATATTTATCAATTAAAAGAAAGGTTAACTGTCCATCTACTTTGTTAGGTAAATTAAAGAATATTTTTAATGACATAGATGCACTTACAGCACCGGTTGCACACATCGCAACCGTACCCACCTTGTTGGAGAGAAGACGGGTCACCCGAGCCCTTCGCACTCTCCCGCTGCGCACCTGGACCTATAAAAAGCCCGCACGGACACTAAGGTCAGAAACTATACTAAATACCGTAACAGAAAACACCCCACTTATATTATAATAAAGTCCGGCACCGTCCCGCTGCCCATGGAACCCCCCTTGCGCAACCGTCGCCGCCCGTCGGAGCCGCGCGCGGCGCGGCCCCGCGGGCGGTGCGCGCAAAGTGCCCCGCACGGTGCCCGCACGGGCACGGGCCCGTGCGGCGCCCGTGCGGTGCCCGCGCGGCGCCCGCGCGGGGCCGCCCGCGCGGCGCCCGCGCGGGGCCGCCCGCGCGCACCCCGCGCGGGTGCCCGCGCGGCGCCCGCGCGGGGCCGCCCGCGCGGCACCCCGCGCGGGTGCCCGCGCGGCACCCCGCGCGGGGCCGCCCGCGCGGGTGCCCGCGGGGCACCCCGCGCGGGTGCCCGCGCGGCGCCTGCGCGGGGCCGCCCGCGCGGCGCCCCGCGCGGGTGCCCGCGCGGCACCCCGCGCGGGTGCCCGTGCGGCAGCCCGCGCGGTGCCCGCGCGGGGCCGCCCACGCGGCGGCCGCGCGGTGTCCGCGCGGCGCCCGCGTGGGTGCGACCCGCGCGGCGCCGTCCCCGCCTGCGGCGGAGCCCGGCCATCCGCGTGCGTTCCCCCTTCTTCCTCGCGCGATGCCCCGGTGGCACCGCGCGCCTCTTTGCCCGTTCCGTCCGCCCAACAAAATTATGATGACGGCGGCGGTGACGGGGGTGGCGGAGGAACTCTAGAATTTTACCAAACTACGCTAGGAAAAATCCAGAAAATTATTAAAAATTATTTTACCTATCGGAGATCGTCGGGAAGGTGTCCGGTCGCGTTTCTAGCCTTTGGATCGGCGTTTAGGACGATCGGCTCCCTCCTTCTTTCCTTCTCCTTCCTCCGGTTACGGTTCTTTTCTTTCTTTTTCACTGGTTGGGGGTTTCGGTACGTACGAAAAAGAGAGTTTGGGGAGGCGGAGAAATAAAATAGGGTTTCGCTCGGTAAGCGGGGAAATAAATAACCCCTATATTGGATATATCCAATTTGTAAACCCGCACCGTCAAAATTCCCTTTCCGGGTATTTTGATCCGATTAATTAATTCGCTAATTAATTAATCCCCACCGATAACCCTATTTAGTTAATCGTTTAATTATATTTACGTACGTAGGAACCTATAATTCCCCGTTTCTGTTTCTCAAGAAAATATCCGACGACGGGATATTTCTTACCTCTAAATCCTGACCACCGATTATTTGATCACCTTTATCAAATAATCTTGGGAAATCAAATTCCCAGTTGGATTCTAATTACCCGGATATTTAAACCTCTATTATCCAAATCCCGGTCGCCGATTATTTAATCACCTTAATTAAATAATCATGGGAAATAAATCCCCAATTTGAAAATCCGGATTTTATCTCTTATTCAATCCGTGAGACAAAATCCCATAATTTAAATCCTTTAGTTTAAATATCCTGATTTTTATCCCTTTCCAATCTATGCGATAAAATCCCACCCATTTAAATCCCACAATTAATTTGTACGCAGGAGGATTTAAATTCCGTCACCGGATAATTAATTATTTGATTAATTATCCTTACGGGATAACCCACCTTATCTCTAACGGGTGCAAGATATTTTGCACGGTTTCCGATGCGCGACTAACTACCGCATCGCTAAGGGTCCCGTTCCGGGAGATCCTGGCATCGGATTTCGAATCCGATCGCACCGTCGGTCATCGTTTTTCGCGCTCTATCGCAGAAAATATACACACTTGTCCCGGCCGACTTTTGAAAATTAAATAATTTTATTCCCTTGAGGCCTAAGCGATTACATGTGAGTTCAAAAATACCCCGGAGGGTCGGGTCACTACAAACCGGTAGTAAAAGCAAGAAAGAAAAAGAAACCCTAACCTGAGGAAAGAAAGAAAGAAGGAGAAAGAGGAGGGACCCGATCATCCCCGATCAACGTGCCAAAGCCGGGAGCATGAACGCATCGCCCTCTCCGACGAAATCGCGATAAGCGATGCTCTTTTCCATTTCGTTTTAGGGTTTCTTCCGTTTTTGGTTTGGCCGCCGCCGTCCCGGGACTGCCGCCGCACCCCGGACGGCGCCGCGTGGGACAAAGCCCGCGCGGCCGGGCTGCCCGCAGCGCCGCTCGGGGCTGGCGCCCGCGCCGCGCTGCAGGCGGCACCGCGCGGGGCAAGCCCAGCGTGATTGTGACAGGGATTTAGCGATTCATGAGGGGGGAGTGAATGCTCTGGTGTATTGGTTTGTCTTTACAGCTTTACAGCATTTACTTATTTGTTATCTACTTTATCAGTCACTGACTACCCACACTGTGACAGGTCCAAGCAGGGGTGGGAACCGGGACGACGGTGAGGCGGCGTTTAGAGGACCCTAGCCATTGAGGCTTTTAAACCTTTCAGTTTATGGTTATCTCTTGTGGTTTTGGTTAGTATGTCTGTGATTACTTGTGAATGGTTTTATTGTGGATGTTGGATTGAGATCTTAGTTTAGCAAAGACTTATTATATCTGTGATTGTTGAGGTTTATGAATGAGGCATGTTTTCAAATATAAAAATAGTTTCAAAAGCGTTTTCAAACCAAGTGTCGTGTGGGCACTGATTTCTAAACCCGTGGATTTATCCTTTCAAGTAATGTTGCCGCTTAAAAGAGATTGAGAAAATGTTTTATAAAATCGGGTGTCGTGTGGACACCGTTCTTCAAACCTATGGATTTATCCCTTCAAAAAAGTGTGCTGATTAGGATTGTATAGTTAAGTGTGATCTCTCCTTATTGTTGTCCAATGATTGCATGGTTAAAGTACTAGTCGAACTCGGAACGCCGTACATATACAAAGGAGGCTCCGCCCGTTTGGGGAGTGAATTTGTATATGTGGCGGGTCTGGCGCACGCCGGAGGCAAGGTTCATGTAAAGAAAAAAAAATATGTATACGTTTTTCGCTCTTTCAGAACCTTCGGGGCGTGACAGAATCTCGCAACAGACTCCGAAGCGGCAAGCGGCGTCCAGCACTAAAAAGTGTCGAAGATCACGCTTCGGCACGACTATAAAGGGATGAACTTGGACGGAAAGATGGCTACAATCCTGTTGAAGAAGTTTTGACTCAAAAGGAAGTAGTCGAGGATTTCACGATAACTCTCCCCAAATCACGCTGATATTTCAAAATCGGTGCCTATACGTGTCACACCCCGGGTGTAAACCAGAACCCGGGCCCGTCTACAGATCCGCCGTGCACACGGAATTTTCCGCGTACACAAAGCGCTGGTAAGCTGCTCAGATATAAGATAATGTCACGCCCCGGGGGTTCAAACGCACGGAAGAAGAGCCACCGATGCCCCCAGATCAGCGTAATAATTTTTTTTTGAAAACAAATTCCCCCAGTGCGTGCATAGACCCGCATATACAAATTCACTCTGCAAACGGGCAGAGTCTCCTTTGTATATGCACGGCGTCCTGACTACATAATACATCTCATACAAGCTTTAACCACATTAGATCAAGGCACAGATACATTCAACATACAACCACACATCCTATCTACTCTCATACTTTAGAAAAAGGCCGACTGTTTGTAAACGGATAAATAATCACAAAGTTTGAAAGCGGCGCCTACTCGACGCCGATATTTTGAAATCCGTTTCAAAGCTACATAAATTCACACAGTTTCAAAAACGGCACCCACCCGATCCCTGATTTTGTAAAACCATTTTCGAAATCACATAAATCCCACAAGGTTTCAAAAACGGTGCCCACACGACACCCACATTTTAAAATCGGTTTTCGCAAACGGTTTCCGTCGGTTTTTGTTGTTCGTAGTTCAAAACGGCCAAGTAAAGGAAGGCAAGTCATGCACTCCACAACTATAAAAGAAATGGGTAACATCCACATCGAACCCACGGGGGTATCGCAATCCACATCTAACTATCATGAAATAATAATTGAACAAGGAAAGGAAAATCAGCTACATCTGTGGCCGCTACGGGACAGTACAGCGCTCCTGCGTCCTCACCAGCGTCCTAGCACTCGCCCCTGGACGAACCTGTCACAAGGTGGGAAGTCAGTGACCGTAAAGTAAAGTAAGAGCAATAAGGGCAGTAAAATAGCAAACCACTAAAACTGGAGCAACCCCCGCCGCGAAGTGTAATCCACGGTAGGTAATCCTGTGTAAAACAAACCGGGCACCTCCCCCGGCAGCCCCTCCGAGCACCCATCTCGGACCCCTGCCGAGCACCTGCCTCGGCCGCCGAGCACCCATCTCGGCACCACCGCTCACACCCTCCACCCACGAGGGCCCCAATTACGTCACCGTCACGTGGGGTACACGGGTCAACGTACCACTTTTCCGGAAAAGCACACCCTTGCGGAGGCCAAGCCGCCGGTGTGCGTGCAGTCACAAGAGCCTCATAGTCAAGTATTTAGATAAATGATTAAATAAATAGTATCAACAGGTTAGCAATGTCAACAGTAAATATTTTAGAAAACCACCGTTGCCCAAATATGCACCTTACAACTAACACTCTTTCCCAACTGACTCAAGAGGAAAGTACCCACCGTGAAAGGAGATCGTCGGTTGGTTCGTCCGTGCTTGCACGTCTGCCGAGCTTACGGCGTCCCGCGCCCCTGAAGAGGCAAAAGAGAGCTAAGACTAGGTGCCTAACACCGAACATTGACTAAACATCGAAAACGGGAGACCCGACGCGATCCCCGGACTCCGCGCGGTGAAGTTCCACGCACGGCACCGACCCGTGCGGCGCGCTTACGGCCTGCGGACAGCCCCGCGCGGCCCCAACCCGTCGCGGTGGCCCCGCACGGCGCGCCTGCCGCGCGGCGTGCGGCCTGCAGGCGGCCCGCGCGGCACCAGCCCGCGCAGCGCCCGCCTAAGGGCAGCGCCCGCGCGGTGCTCCTGCCGCGCGGGTGCGGCCTACAGGCGGACCGCGCGGCACCGGCCAGCGCGGCGCCCGCGCGGCGCTCCTGCCGCGCTGCGTACGGCCTATAGGGAGCCCGCAGGGCGTGCGGTGCCCTGCCGCGCGGCGTGCGGCCTGCAGGGGGCCCGCGCGGCACCAGTCCGGCGGCGCCCACCTGCGGGCAGCGCCCGCGCGGCGCTCCTGCCGCGCGGCGCGCGGCCTGCAGGCGGCCCGCGCGGCACATGCCTGCGCGGCGCCCGCCTGCGGGCAGCGGCCGCACGGCGCGCCTGCCGCGGGCGGCCCGCGCGGCACATACCCGCGCGGTGCCCGCCTGTTGGCAGTGCCTGCCGGTGCCCGCCTGCGGGCAGCGCCCGCGCGGTGTGCCCGCCGCGCGGCGCACCACCCGCGGGCGGCCCGCGCGGTACAAGCCCGCGCGGTGCCCGCCTGCGGGCAGCGCCCGCGCAGCTCGCCTGCCGCGCGGCGCGCCGCCTGCAGGAGGCCCGCGCGGCACCCGCCCGCGCGGCACCCGCCCGCGCGGCGTGCCGCCCGCAGGCGGCCCGCGCGGCACCCGCCCGCGCGGCGTGCCGCCCGCAGGCGGCACGCGCGGCACCCGCCCGCGCGGTGCCCGCCTGCGGCGGTCCCGCGCGGTGCGCCTACCGCGCGGAGCGCCGCCTGCAGGCGGCCCGCGTGGCACCAGCCCGCGCGGTGCCCGCCTGCGGGCGGCCCCGCGCGGCGCGTGGCGGCGGCGGCGATTTTCCCCGCAAAACCCGATTCCGAAGCGAAACGAGCGAAACCCTAAAAGGAAAAACTCACCTTCGATCCGCCGGGGGAGAAGAAGAAGAAGAGGATCGTCCTATCGCTGCCCAGTTGATCCCGCGAGCAAGAAAGCCTCCGTCCCTCTCCCGATCTCCAACGTCCGGATCGCCCCGCCGTCGACTCGAAACGAGAGCGAAAAAAGGTTGGGTTCCGGTTTCCCTTTTCTCTCTCAAAATGCGCCCCTCAAAAACCCTAGCCGCCAAAAGAAAACCAAGGAGGAGAAAAAAATCTAAAATCCTCGGTTTAAAGAAATCTAAAATAAACGGAACAAAACCGGCGGCTAAAGTTATCTCGAAAAACGTGCCGATCGCTCGCACGGATCCCGGAGCGCCTAAAAAATGCCCGCAAGCCCCGACGGACTGTCCAGAAATATTCAAAAAACAGCACCCGCTGGATCACTACACGAAGGAAAGGATGGAGAAAAACAGAAAAAGAACAGCGGGTCTTACAGATAAGCAAAAAAAGAGTATAAAAACATAGCTGAACTAAAAGAACTAAAGATAATCTCAGACTGGAAATAAGATACAAGCTGTAAAGGTACAATAAACTCCCAGCTCACTGAATAAATTCAACCAGCAGGCTAAAGCCAGACCCAAAAGTAAAATACTACAGCCTGAGATACAAAAAGGGATACAATAAAAGTCCAGCTACTCTCACGGTCTGGGCAGTCGATCTAGCTAATCTGCTATCCTCTTACCTTGATCTGCCGATGATGGCCCAGCAGCTCCCGCAGATGACTCTGCAAAACAAAGGGGAAGAGACAGAAAACAACTATGGGGGTGAGAACTACTAGATAAACCAGTAGCCTCCCCTAGTGGGTTAAGCTTCAAACTCTAACGTGCCCACTAGGTCTAACAGAGGCAAAAGGGGAAAGAGATGTGGTATGCTAAAAAAATATATAACTGCTGATGAAATGAAGCTACCACTACTATGCCTCTAAATGCAGAGCCAGAAAGAGTAACTATACGAATGCATCAGTAAATGAGTCTACCAACATAACCCAATCAGATGAACCGGTATAAACTCCGGTACTGCCTACTCTGTCATCAATCTCACGAACTCAGTATCTCAAATTATCCAACTGACCGGCACCCGTCACGGTCTAAAGCCTACTCCGGAGTGGCACTCGAGGGGAGCGACCCACACGAGTAAAGTATCTCTATAATAAGTATCACGATATAGCAGGACTGGATCACAACCATGATCAAAGTGGAAAAATCCATCCACTAAAGAAATCTGATCCCCAATCTGATGCAATAATAAACATCCGGTCAACCGCCCAATGTCCGCGGTCGCCGCAACGCCCCACATACCCAAAATCTGGTATAACCAATCCAACTCGACAATCTCGGCTACACTATCCTACAACCCTGCTCGAACCCGAGCTGCTAATACCCTGAGTCTAACAATAAAAGGAGAAAGAAATAGCAATCATGGTTTCTCCTAAGTCAAATTCCAACATGATAGTGTAGCAGAAAAAGGTGGCCTATCTAGATGTCCATACAAGGATGCAAATATCCCAAAATGATAAGGAATACAGTTAACAGTTTTCTAGCATTCACTATAACATGATATTCCAACCCCCAATTAGCGATCTCTCATGAAGGCTCATTACTAACATGATGTCCCTTGAACTCATACAAGCATGCAAATTTTATCCATAGGGTACAATTAACATTTTAACACAAAGGGTTACTCCAATATGCCTAGTGGGTAGTCAAAATAAGAGGTTCACAACAATCACCCACCTCGAAATACGCAATCCACACCCAAAAAGGCTCCACTGTGACACCCCCGGAATTTGGATTAGTCCTCTATATAAATGATATAATAGGACTAAAATCTCTAACCCGGCTATAGCATTTTGGATGGTAGCAAGATCCAAGGGAACATGAGAGTTAAGCGTGCTAGAGCTAGAGTAGTTCTAGGATGGGTGACCCCCTGGGAAGTTGGGGCGTCACAGTTGGTATCAGAGCCATTCACCAGCCGGAAATGTGAGATGAGTCTCGGCTGAGCCAGGGTTATATAGCGGGTAGAGCGAGGATCCCCGGCTGAGCCAGGGTTATATAGCGGGTAGAGCGAGGATCCCCGGCTAATGACCGTTGTGAGTGGAGTGCAGCTCCTCACAAGGTCGGCTAAGGCTAGCGAGACGAGTCTCACATCGCCTTGTGCTTGTGAGTGTGCTTGAGCCTGACGTGGACGTCAGGGCTTAAAGGGGGGAAGAATGTGACACCCCCGGAATTTGGATTAGTCCTCTATATAAATGATATAATAGGACTAAAATCTCTAACCCGGCTATAGCATTTTGGATGGTAGCAAGATCCAAGAGGAACATGAGAGTTAAGCGTGCTAGAGCTAGAGTAGTTCTAGGATGGGTGACCCCCTGGGAAGTGGGGCGTCACAGTTGGTATCAGAGCCATTCACCAGCCGGAAATGTGAGATGAGTCTCGGCTGAGCCAGGGTTATATAGCGGGTAGAGCGAGGATCCCCGGCTAATGACCGTTGTGAGTGGAGTGCAGCTCCTCACAAGGTCGGCTAAGGCTAGCGAGACGAGTCTCACATCGCCTGGTGCTTGTGAGTGTGCTTGAGCCTGACGTGGACGTCAGGGCTTAAAGGGGGGAAGAATGTGACACCCCCGGAATTTGGATTAGTCCTCTATATAAATGATATAATAGGACTAAAATCTCTAACCCGGCTATAGCATTTTGGATGGTAGCAAGATCCAAGGGAACATGAGAGTTAAGCGTGCTAGAGCTAGAGTAGTTCTAGGATGGGTGACCCCCTGGGAAGTTGGGGCGTCACATCCACGCTGTCCATAGTCCTCTAACTCCGCAACCTACCAAAAACAGTGAAGTACTGCAAAAAGATCGCACCTGGTGTAAATAACAACACCTAAAAACAGCTTTTGCTGTTTTTCCAAACAGCATGGAAAAAAAGGAATTTTCACCTCTGTGAAGTCCTTCGAAAAATCCAGAAAAATCACGGTTGCGTTCTTTGCGACGAGTAGATCCAAAACGAGTATTTATACGCCCCGTTCCGATGCTCGTAGGCCAAGATAGAAAATAAACAAGTCCGCGCTGTCCAGAAAATGGTCACAAAAAATAGGGTCAAATAGTGCCTCGGGAACCGTGCCAAAAATCCAGAATGAGGTGAAACGACCGACACGGAATACGAAGCCTTACCTCTCAGGAACACATCGCCAAAAAAAATCATCGAAAAATTCCTTCGGGGCTGCACAGGGGGCTTCTCGGACTGAAAAGCGACGAAAACGGGCCGAAAAAGGGAAACGTCGAGGCTCACTGTAAAACCAAGATCGCCGCTGCCGAGCCTCCAAAAATCTTGGGGATCCACCACGAGATCAAAAACATAAAGGGGAACAACTCTCCTATAGGGCTCTCCCTCTCAATCTCTCTCTAAAGTTCGGAAAAAGCAAAAAGAGAGAGAGAGGAGGGGTATTTATAGGCCAGCACATCCCACAAAAGCCCGAAAGATTTCGGGCGCCCGAATCTTTCGGGCCACGAAATCGCGCACCCGGCCCGGCCCAGAACCAGCGCCCGAATCGCCCTGGGTGTGACACGTGTCCCGAACACGGGACAGCGGCGCCCAGCGGCTCGGGCGCTGCCACGTGGCGCCTGCGGGGCGGCGGGGTGGGTGGCGCCGGTGTGCGCCACGTCAGCGCCGTGCCCGCCACGCCAGCCGCCGCCCTGCCAACCTGCCACGCCTGCCACGCGTGCGGTACGGCCCGCTGACCCGCGGTCCTTCGTGCGCCGAGCGCGCATGAGTCGGTGAATCCGGGGCCGCCACATGGCGCGCCACGGTCAATGCACCGGCCGCTCGCTCTCGTGGACCGCACAGCATGAACCCGCCAATGGGCGGCCGCCATGTGTCCCCGCCGGTCCACCGTGCACCAGCGCCAAGTCCCATGGACCAGACAGCGTGCGCCGGCCAATGACAAGCCGCCACGTGTCACCTGGCCGGTCCACGGCTCCCCCCGTGCACCATTCTACACAGAAAACTTCCGGGTGTCCCTTTTTGGGCGTCCGGACTCAGAAAAATACAAATAAATAGCCGTTTTCAAGCATTTTTCCGTGCTGAATCCAAATACGGCCTCCAATCAGCCTGAAAGCCCTTCTAAAATTCGGCAAAAGCAGCCGAAAGACAGGCTTGATCCCAAACCCTCACTAAGTCCATCCAACACATCCCTTTGACGTGTTGCGGGCCCAACACACCAATAATAGGTGTTCCACACCCCGAAACAGGGGAAAAGCTACACACGGATCTGGGTCACTACAATACGCATGGTTCGGAAAGGTATAAATACCTGAACCATCGAAGAAGAAGAGGTCCTGTAACCTCGTAAGCCAGGACCACCACCTGCTGTGCATATCTTTCATATCTGCATTTACTGCATTGCTTAGAAGTAGGCTTACCTATAATTTCTTCCCTTTCCTCATCCTTATATCCTCTTTTCTAATCAATACAAAGTTTCAATCGGCTCATCAGCCATGTCAAATTATTGTCTCTACTATCGGGGTCGGCTACTCTAGGCCGTACTCAGTCTCTCTCTATCTTCATATCTTGATTCGGCTAATTTAAGCCGGACGGTCACGATAGTTTAAGTGAGAAGAACCGGGCCGAGCAGATCCCTCCTCGACCCGATCGCTTGATCCATTGGCACGCGACGCATCACATCTCAGAGAGTCAAACGAACGCATGGGGCGCCGGTCGACAACCGACATTTTCAGCCCCGACAACATCATACACTCTAATTGGAGTGTATAAGTAGCAATACTAAAAAAAAAAAAAAAAAAAAAAAAAAATGGTACATACCAAATAGAGTGTAAATCTTACATCTCATCTATCTAAGAATGTGGTAAATTTTACTAGTCATTTCGAAATAACTAGTGGAGAAAATTTTATCTTTTTTCTTTTTAGAGAAAGGTAGCATGCTATCCGCTTTGTTTATTTTTGAAATAAACTTACCTGAAATTGTGAAGCAATTAGGCTTCGAATTCGGGTCTCGGGTATCAACCACCAAGTTCGTTGTCACTTCCACTAGGAATTGTAAAGATTTTATCTTTGAATAGGTAAAATGTACATCATAAGCTAAATATATATATATATATATATATATATATATATATATATATATATATATATATATATATAGTTGAAGGGACCTCCATATAAAGGGTGTTTGGTTGCATCTACAATTTTAAAAATTAATTTTAGGTGAAAAAAATTTTACTGGAGAAAAAAATTATATTTTTTAGTGTTTGATTTGTGAAAAAAAAAAAAATCATCAATATTTATTTGGTGAAAAAAAATTATATTTATCTGGATCGATAAAATAAATTGAATGAAAAAAAGTTTTATATAGGTTGAATTTTTGGTTTTCGCCGAAAATCAAAAAAAAAAAAAAAAAAATAAAGGAAAAAAAAAAGAACATTCCATTTTTTTTCAAATCCATACAAATATGTTTTTTAAAAAAGTTTATGACTAAATAAATACACAAAAAATAATTTTTGAAAATAAATTTTCTTTTGCAATTGGCCCCTAATAATTTTTTTACAAATATTTTTTAAAAATTTATATTTATAAAATTGATCATGTCTTTGCCATGTAAGAGCAACGCAAGCTCCAAAAGTATAACTATTTTAAGTTGAACATGATCAATCTTTCATTATATTTTAAACACATTGAATGATTTACCGTGTATAAATAATTTTTCATTCCAGCTTTGTCTCCTTATTTTCTTCTCTTTTCATCTATCAAATTCTCAAAAATTAACCGCTTTATCTCATTTTCATTCCGTCCATCAAATCTCCAATAATTATTTTAAATATATATTTTTTATTTCCCCTTTAACTCCTTTTCTCCTTCTCTTCACATATATCAAATTTCTAAAAATTACATGTTTTGGCTCCTCCTCTCCTCATTCTCTTTTCATTCATCAAATTTTCAAAAATAATTTTAAACATAAATTTTTTATTTTTACTTTTGCCGATTCATCATCTTCTTCTCTTTTCGTTCATCAAATCTAAAAAGTTATTTCAAACACGATAAATTATTTATCGCGTCTAAATATAGAAAATTATTTGCTGTGTTCAACTAAAATTTTTAGCGTATTTCAAATACGATAAATAATTTATCGTATTTATTGTGGCGCTCGCATGACAAAATAATTTTCTTAATATAAAAAATTATTTATCATGTTCAACGGTGCTTGAAATTAATTTTATAAATATAAATTTTAGAAAATTATTTATAAAAAAATATTAAAAGGCTAATTATAAAAAAAAAAAAAAAGAAAAAATAAGTTTTGATATTTATATCCAACTAAACACACTAGGATAGAGATAGAGATAGAGATAGAGAAAAAGTTGGTATTTCGGGTGTAAAGGGGGAGAGTAAAAGCGTGTAAAAATTAGGAGAGAGCAATAGTGCATAAACAATTAGGAGTTCCTCCAATCCAGAGCAGTAGTATTAGGAGGATATAAAAACTGAAAAATATGACCTTCCATCTGTCCCTTTTTGTCCTGTAGGAAAGACATCTCATGATCTCTTCCCATCCTTTCAGAAAACTAATAAGGAAAGAGTTAGGGAGAAAAAAGGAAAAATAAAAAAGAAAAAAAAAAGAAAAAAAAAAAAGAAAAACTAATGAATCAGCCCTGTAGCTGAGTCGGAAAACCTTGTCCTTGTTTGGCGAAACTCCCCAAGCCCATGTTCCCTCTTCCCTTTAACTCCCTATTCCCCTCCCCTCCCCTCCCCATTCCCCTCCCCTGTCCACTCCATATTATATTATATCTAACTAAACATCCCCACACAACTGCATGCTATTTCTCCCCAACCCCTATCTACTTTTTTGCTTGATTTTTTTCATTCCTATACAAACAAGTGGGTGCCATTTATTTTCTCCTCTACTCTTCTTTTCTCATGGTCCATTTAACAAGGACCATATAGAGAGACTGTTTTGACAAGGAGGAGAGAAAACAATGATGTGTGCTGAGGCCAAGGATTCACCAGATTGCCCAGAATTTGTTGAAGTTGATCCCACAGGAAGATATGGCAGGGTATGCTGCACAACAATCCCTTTCTTTTCTTTTCTTTTCTTTTCTTTTCATTTTCCTCTCATCTTCACAACTTACTTTAATATCAATTTTGGAAAAAAATACTTGTGTTGTGCAGTACAATGAGATCCTTGGCAAGGGGGCTTCAAAGACAGTGTATGATCCCTCCCATTCCCCTATTCCCCAACCAAATCTTTTTGAAAATCTTTTTTGGAGCAAATTATTTCTTTTCTTTTTTAAAAAAAAAAATAATAATAATAATAATAATAATAATTTCTCACATGGGTTTGCGCCTCTTACCTGCAAAATTGGGCAGTTACAAGGCTTTTGATGAGTATGAAGGGATAGAGGTTGCTTGGAACCAGGTGAAGTTGTATGACTTCCTGCAAAGTCCTGAGGACCTTGAGAGGCTCTACTGTGAGATCCACCTCCTCAAAACCCTAAAGCACAAGAACATCATGAAGTTCTACACCTCTTGGGTGGACACCTCCAAGAGGAACATCAATTTTGTCACAGAAATGTTCACCTCTGGCACTCTCCGACAGTAATTCCAGATCCCCACTTTCCCTTTCTTCTTCCCTCTTTTTAATCTGTGATCTTCTTTTTCCCCCTTGATAAACACTAGTTTGATTTGTGTAATTAACATTTGAGTATTGTGGGATAGGTATAGGCAGAGGCACAGGAGAGTTAATATCAGGGCTGTGAAGCATTGGTGTAGGCAGATCCTGAGTGGGCTTCTCTATCTTCATAGCCATGATCCCCCAATTATCCATAGGGATCTCAAGTGTGACAACATCTTCATCAATGGGAATCAAGGGGAGGTCAAGATCGGCGACCTCGGCCTCGCCGCCATCCTCCGCAAGTCCCACGCCGTCCACTGCGTAGGTACTTACATAATTTCCAAAGATCCTCACTCTTCCATGATTGATTTCACTTTTGTGTTTGAGCCAGCCAAAAAGAAAAAAAAAATAATAATAATAATAATAATAATAATAAAATTTGGTGCATCCCTTGTAGATTTTCTTAGTTGGTTCTTTTAATTTCGCCAGGCACGCCAGAATTCATGGCGCCGGAGGTTTATGAGGAGGAATACAATGAATTGGTGGACATTTACTCCTTTGGGATGTGTGTTTTAGAAATGGTCACCTTTGAGTACCCATACAGTGAGTGCACTCACCCTGCTCAGATCTACAAGAAAGTTATTTCTGTAAGAGCCTCACTTCTTTAAATCCTACTAATACCTAGTAGCCTTATGCGATTTAAATTGTTTAGGCTAAATTAGCAATTTGCTTACAGGGAACTAAGCCTGAGGGTTTGTATAAAGTTAAAGATCCGGAGGTGAGGCGATTCATCGAGAAATGCTTGACCACGGCCTCCCAACGGCTTCCGGCAAAAGAGCTTCTCAACGACCCATTTCTCCAAACTGACGATAATGGCTTGTACTCTTCGGAGGGAGAATTTGGCTGCATGGGTCGTATTGTGAGGCAACCTAGTCTTAGTTCTGCTCATAGTAATGGTTCATTAATGAGCGACGGGTTCTGTGAAGATCTCCATGAAGAAGAAGAAGAAGAAAAAGAAGAAGAAGAAGAAGAAGAAGAAGAAGCACTTTGGGAGAATGGTTGGGAGTACAGCGACACGGATATGGAAGCCCACGGAATAGACCTTTTCCATGGCCAGGAGGATGAGCCTCTCACCAATGTAGATATCACAATAAAAGGAAAGAGAAGAGAAGATGGAGGGATTTTTATAAGACTAAGAATTGCAGACAAAGACGGTATAATTGACGTTTTGTTTCTTGAACATTTCTTGAGTTGATTATGTGCCTGTTTGGTCTGGCTCCTAGAGCAGCTTCTCTAATTCAGGATGCAGAAGCTTCGGAAACTAGCAATTTGGCTAACACAATTTTTGGAGCTTTCACTATGACGGGAAGCTAAAATGAGCTTTTGGGCCCGGATAGTGGAAGCTTCAATCTGAAGCTTGTGCTCCTTCTGGAGAAAAAACTGTTAAGGAGAATTTAATGAAAAAGCTGGTAATGCTTGCTTTGAGCGACAGCTTTATACGAGCTCTAGCCAGGCCAAACAGGCTCCCTAAAATCAACAGATAAAGAACTGAACAATTTGTATCACAGGCCGTGTTCGAAACATCTACTTCCCCTTCGATATTGAAGTGGACACTGCATTGAGTGTGGCAACCGAGATGGTTCAAGAGTTAGATATAACCGACCATGAGGTGACGAGAATAGCAGAAATGATCGACGGAGAGGTAGCTTTATTGGTACCGGCATGGAAGCCTGGACCAGGTATAGAAGAAGCTCATGGGTTCCCTAACACAAAGTTTTGCCATAACTGTGCATCAAATGTCTCGTCGTGTGGTTCGTTTCTGGACTACTTGTCATCGATGGAGAATTCTGGGTGCTGTTGCGCACACCTTGAGTGTGCCGAAATGCATGGAAGATTCGAAGAGATAACATACCAAGTCGAGGGATCGAGCCAATCGGATGGCCTTGATTTTCATTTGAGAGAATCAGGAGAGACATACAGCGACGAGAAGATTATACACATGAATGGGGATGAAAAGAATGAGAAAAGAAAATCTTTCCGCCAATTTCGCTCTGCTTCAGTTAAAGTACAATGCCTTAGATCACCAAAACCGCAATCTGATCTCAAAGCAAAGAACCAAACGGAGCCAGGTGAGTACGAAGCTCAACACATGGGAGAATCAAGTAAAGATTTGCATCACCACTCGGAAAAGAGTGTAGTTAATGGATTTAATGATTCCATGGTAAAACCATTGCAAGCACTCAATGGTAAGATGGAGTCCTTCCATGTGGGCACTCATCACTCTTTCGGCATTCCCCGATACAAAGCAAATCAAGATATGACTGATGGCTATCGCGATTTGGGAGCCCAAATGGCTCAACATTGTGAGTTGAACATAGAGAGTGGTAGTCCTGAGTTCATGTTCACTGGGAAGAGTTTGTATACTAGTTCACTTGTGCCAAATTCTCTTGCAAGAACAAAGTCTCTTCCCCTTGATGTGGTGGATGTTTAGTTTAATTCATATGCCTCTTTGGCGTTTTCAAGTTATATATAGCGGCGTCTGTCTTCGTGGGTTGTACATTATTTTCATCTTTGTAATTTTGGCCCCTACCTACCTGAGTGTAAAGGGATTTGGGATGTCAATTAGAGAGAAAAAGAAAGAATGATGGGTTGATGGGTGGGTGCGTATTTTCGTCTATAAACCTATTGTAACTCGGCGATCGCTTCCTTTTGAACCGAAGAGGAATGTAATTTACCTGAGAAATGAAAATTCTGTTCATTTTGTAATGAAAGAACACCGTCCTAAACTTCTGAAAATAGAGGTAAGTTTATTATATTTGTTGAAAACACCAGTACTGTTATTATTTGTAAAATAATATGAAATTAATAATTATTTTTCTTCTAAAGGAGATGTTTTTCATATTTTGCGTCCAGAGAATTAAATGAAAACAGACAAGACGAGGTACTGTAAAATTTGAACTCAAGAGTCTTCTGCTTTAATATCATATTATTATACTAGATGATATGAAATGTAAAGATGTTATCGTAAAGTAATCAATTTTTGTTAAGAAAGCTTCCTTTCTCTACTCCCTTTTTATCTGTCCTTTTTGCCAGCAAAATGGAGCATGTGAGATATCCTTTGCCCACTGTAAAGAGAAAGAAAATGAAATCATAAGATAAGACTATTCAATGTTTAGTGGATTTATTTTGCCAAAGTTGCAAATCTCCAACTATTAATTCCATTAACCTTATTGCAGGCCAGGCACCCATTCAGCTTATGAAGCTCCAATTTGCTGGCACATGTCAGCCAGCGGTTGGCCGACAAGATTTTAAAGATCTATTTATATTACCAAAATAATTTATTAATACCCTGCACCTGATCCTCCGTGTTAGTCAAGAACCAATTCATTATTATTATTATTATTATTATTATTATTAGTTAAAAGATGTTAATAGACCACATATGCACACTTTCTGCTCAAAATGGAATCCTCAATCATAGATTATATTGCCGAGGTTCATTAGGAAGAAATTTAGGTAGTCCCAAACAATACAAAAAAATTAATATTTAAAAATATTTTTTTTTAATATTTAAAAATACTAAAGCACGTTTCAATATAGCTTAGCGCCATATGTAAAAGTATCAATTAAAGTGTCTGTAATATTTTCATAATTTGAATTAGTCATATATATAAAAAATATAAATAGGACTAAATCTGTGACGTCCGGTAAATATGTGACATCCCTGAAAGTTGATTAATTTTATATATAAATAATATAATAGGATTCAATCTTTGGTGTGCTAGAGCTAGAGTAGTTTAGGATGGATGATCCCATAAAAAATTGGAGCGTCACATTGTCTGCAAATAAAAGATCAACATATTCTGATGCTTTATAGCTAAAGAATTTTTTAAAATTTTAACTAAAGTGTCAAAAAGTTAAAAATAATAATAAAATTTATTATTTAATAAATTAATTTAATATAATAAATAATTTATATGATGATATTTTTTGAAGCGTCAATATTTACTATATTATAAAAACGCTTGCGGACGCTTTATTCCAGCGTCGTGTAAAAGCGTTCAAAATTTTTTTATAGTATATTTGTTACGAGAAAATTCGAATTTTCACAATTATAATTTTTACATTTCAAAACTTTTTAGGTGTTATAGGTTGCATGTGAAAATTTTCACTTTGAGACCTATACGATGGAGTTTTACAAAACCAATCCATGGTGGATAAGTGCTAGGCAATAATTTGTAATATCATAAGTCTCTCTCTCTCTCTCTCTCTCTCTCTCTCTCTCTCTCTCTCTCTCTCTCTCTATTTATATTATATATCTAAAAAAAAAAAAAAAAAAAAAAAGCAATGGTCCAACTAGCTTTTTAGCTAGAATAGTGCTTCCAGAAGCATAGAAGAAGGTAAAGGGAAAAGTCATGAATGATGCCATGCATAGGCACATACGCTTCTGTAGATGGGGGAAATGCATGGATAGAAAGTGATAGTTTCAAAGAGTGGCCCATTTTTTGAATAGGAGTGCCTGTTGAAACTGTGAGAACTTTGTATATGTGGGGGCTTTATGTAGTATTGTGATAAGTATCAACCGGGATGCATGCGGTGGGTAGGGGTAGTTGAAAGGTAGGCCTCCTATTAAATAATTGTACTAGGGTTTTTAATTAATTAATAGCCCCGTTAACCCGTTAATCCAATCCAAATCCTGACAAATTATCTTGTTTCTTTTATTTATTTATTTTTTGTTTCTGAAACATGAATTTCAGCCCAACATCTCAAAGAACCTTCAAAATATTTATTTTTATTAAACTTAAAAATAGAATATAAAGTGCAAATTTAATCAGATATAAAAGATTCAAATAAGGCGAACTCAAAGTTAAATCATGCTTGGGTATGTATTTTAAATTAGCTCATGACCTTCTAAAACAATCTTAATTATAATGTCATCTTATAAAGATATGATTTAATTGGAATTCAACTGTCTAATGCTAAGACTACTCATGGATCATCATACATCAGATTGATTTTTTGATTAATATTAAATGTTTGATGTCAAAATCATATCGGAAACCTTCTCGATAGTTTAGAGATATTTGTCTACTCCATATGGCAACATCATTTATTAATGTCTTGTAATTGTATTATATTTATATTATTTTTTTACTTATCTTGTGTGTACTCACGTATGGTACGATCAACTCCATCGTACGCATGAGCAGAAATGTTAAAATATTTTTTGAATTATTTATTATATGACAAATCTCATGGATAATATCACGCTTACCCATGAGTTAATTGGTGCATGGTATGCGTCTCATTCACAATGAATTAATTAGACGTGGGGAAGCAAATTAAGAGCACTCCTCATGCATGCTAACTTTCATGGGAGCATGGCATGTGATAGGTTAGAGAACCAAATTAAAACCATCTTAATTGTTTGTTGCCCACAAGTCATGGCATACTGCAGGCACTCAATATATTTCTATGGCCCTACGTTAAGCAACTTACCTAAATTTTAAAAGGGCCCTATATATATAGCCCACAAAAATAGTAAGCATTGCCAATTTAAGAAATAGGTTAACTTTTTGGTGCTTGGTACTTGAGGTAGAGATCGACAGCCGAACAAAAGACTAGAACCTTGTTTTTTAAAGGAAATGGGCCATCTTTGATTTCCTATTGCTTGTGACCTCATATAATGTTTCGCACTTCCATAAAATAGGTAGCATGAAGATACCAATGTTGTTAATTAGGTGATTTTGGATATACACCAACCTTTTAATTTATGGATGGATTAAGGTTGCATGTCCTTTTCTTGACTCTATCTTGTGATTATTTTTGAACTATTTTTTGTTTAAATCATTTTTTTTTTTAGATAACGTGGGTGTAGTATATCTGCAAATAAAGTAGAATATGTGGCTTCAAAAGAGAAGGGCAATAAAATTTTTACCATGGTTGCATTTGTTACCGTGATTAATTGCTCATACTAGCTAGAGACAAAAAGGAATGTACAAATATTAATGAGTTGGGTTGTAGTGGATATCAATTCTTTGTGAATGCATAACTCTAACTCGATCGTAGTTGTGGAGAGCTAGATTCCTACAGTGACACTATAATAAAATTAGAATATACCGATATTTTTAAGTATTTTTAAAATTTAAAAAATATACAGCTGTCAAAAATATCGACACTTATTGTTAATGTCGCTATATGTGCAGTCGCTAGAATGTATAGCGACACTTTATTATAATATGTTCTAAAAATATGTACCTATAATTTAATTTTGAATATAGATGGAATATAAATAGGATACTTACAGAAAAGTGTCACAAAAATGCGTCCCTATAACCTAATTTTATTATAACGTGAGGACGATTCCTATAATGTGGGCAAACTAATCCAAAAAACCTTTAGTGCAGAGCTACCGTGATACCACGCGTTGTTAGTGAATCCTAATTTATTATTAAATGTCAGTTTTATTTTTATTTAAAATTTATTCTTTTAAAAAGAATTATTATTTTTTTATTTTAATAATAAAACATATTGAATAAAATTTTGAATAAAGATAAAATTAACAAATGATAACAAATTGGGAGCTTTTCAATGAAATGTCCTTGGAGTGCACCCTCCAATGAGACTTTATTGGAGAGCTCACAACTAAAATTTTCATGAAATATAGTTTTTGTGATTATATGCCTTATTAGTATGTTATTTTTTTTCTTTAATATTTGAATAATTTTCTCATATTATTAGACTTTTTTTTTATCTTTTAAATCATTTAGAAAGGGTTTAATCACTACTTGAATAACAATCAAGTTTTGAGCATTTCCAGAAATCCCAGTTCGGCTCCTCTAGGCCGAACTTTGTCAAGAGTTTGATTGAGAAGAACCCGGCCGAGCGGATCCCTCCTCGGCCTAATCGTTTGGCACGCAGCGCATCATACACAGAGAGTCAACTCGGAGGCCAATCGCGGACCGGACCCGGTCAACGGTCAACGGCACATTTCGGCCCCAACAATCTTTTTAGCACATCCAGTGGGATACCCAGGTGAACTCTTATATTTGTCCTATCGATAAAAATGTCAGAAGACAACAGTCTGACTCTTAGGAACAGAGTCGTTCCCAGACCCTCAGGGAACGACCAATCTAATAGCGCCGGACATGCGGATGCCCCGCCACGGACGCTACCGGAGATTCTCGAAACCAGCGAAAGGTCAGCACCACAGGAGCTGATCCTATCAAAATTATTTGGGCAAATAGCCTGAATGATGGAATCTTTCGAGAGAATGCAAATGTCTATCGAAGGAAGCAGCCAGGTGCAAGGCGCTCGCCTGGACTCAGTATTGGTCGTGGTATCGGCCTGGAATGACAATACAGCTCGAATAAGGCAACTCTTGGCCCGAAACGAACCGTATAACGGAGATTTCGCCTCCACACTACCCTAGCCATTGCCGACGCAATCGATTACGATGGCGCCGACAATGCCGACAGTGTAACCACAAGGAGCTGCACTGTCGGCGGCTATTTATCAAGCGGCGGTGTCGCTGGGGTCAATACAGCCGCAGACGATCCCGTACCAAACGGGAGTAAGGCCGATGGGGCAGACCATCGGCCATCAACCGGATAACTACTATGGGACTCATCTGCCTCCCCTACCGTCGGTCTTCCAGCCTTAGGATGGGGGCAGGAATGACGGGTAGGTCCCTACCCAGGGACTCCTTAGAACCAGGCCGGCCATTATGGGCATCCACCTCCACCGGCGCAGCCGGCAGCCCTGGTGCCTCAGATGGGGCTCGCCGAGATCCACGCCCAGGTGGAGGAGATCATCCGAAACTCCTCCGGCACAAAGGCCAGGCCGACACTTCAGCCAGTATTTAGGTCTTCATATTGTTAAGGATTTTGTTTTGGCGTATTTTGTGAAGTGTTTGGAGTCTTGAAGATTGAAGATGAAGAATTGTGGATCACATACATCAATCTCAAGAAGAATGAATTCAAAAGCATCAGGTACGTTTAACTAAATAATTTTGATGATCCGAATACATTTATGTAGTTTAGAAACACTTGGAATATTTTTTAATGCATAAAAATCAAAAATTGGACAATTTAAGTGTTCAGGATTCGGATCAGGGCATTCCAGTCCGGACCCCGAACATAGTTTAGTTCATGCGGAACTACAGTCCGGATCATCCCCTGTTGAGTCCGGACCCCGAACCCTGTTTTTTGTTCAATCGCATGAACAGTTCGGATCAGGCCAAATCCAGTCCGGACCCCGAACTATTTTTTCAGAAAATTCTCTAGAAAAAGACGACAGTCCGGATCATCCAAATCCAGTCCAGACCGCCGTGCGGGAAAATATTTGTTAACTCAGTTTTTGATGTTTATCTCTTTCCAATTGGTTTCTAACCTATAAATAGACCCTAACATTCATCTTTTAGGGTAATCCAAAGAAAAAGAATCTAAAGGAATCCAAGTAACGGAAAAAATATATAAAATCCACATATATAGAGAAGAAAGGAAAACACGATTAATTTCATGTTTCTTCGTCTATATTGATCAATTTGATTCTAGGGTTTCCAAACTCTTATTTCTTGTAGAATCAAATTGATGAATACTTAGATGGTAATGTCACGCCCCGGGGTCGAAACTGCGACCCGGGCTCGCCAACAGATCCGCCACCTATGCCAAACCCCGCATAGGCGAAGCGTCCTACCTGCAAGAAAAGTACTACAGCTAACAGATATCAGAGCTATAAATAAAAATCTGCTGTAAAACTAAAATCAATCACTGTACAACTGAAAAATAATACAACAATGTCCACCTCCCAAAAATGATAATCGTACAATATCCTCAGATACAACACTCATAGCTCAACAGGGAGGTATCTCCAATAAATACATCAGTGTACAAGCTCTCAATACATCATAACCTCACTACAGCAGTCTCTCAAAAGAGGAAATAAACACTAATCTACCGACTATACTGAAGATCTCCACAAAAAAATAGGGGGGTACCGCTACTCTCCAACGACGGGTAGGGGTCTCGCTCGCGACTCTCTTGCCTCGATCAACAACCGTAGAAACAGCAACACCCGCTAAGACTATGCAAAACAAAGGAGAGAAAGGACAAAAAAGGGGGAAAACCCCCAACGGGTGTGAGAACTACCCCAAAAGGGAGTTCTCAGTGGGTATCGCCACCAGGCCCGACGATCTGCCCACCAAGACTACTAGAGGCAAAAGATAATCAATGCAGTAAAACTGAAGAAAGAAGCTGAAGACATTCTACAACTACCATGCCTCTATCTAAATGCTCAAATGGGGAAACTCTGATAAATATATGCAACACTCGCACACGAGGTGCTCAATCGACCCAATCGAGCTGACTGCCACATCGGGTCCAGTCAAACCTGCGCCCACCTACAACCACCTCCCGCTAACGGGCAGGAATTACGTAGGACGTCCAACCGGACTAACTCGCTATCGAGTAATGGCTCATGCAGGCTATAGTCAAAATCCATGCCCTCTCTCTCAGAACGGATAGACTCAAAATGCTCAACCTCTCACACAATGGTCAAAGAACTCACAACGACCACGGGACCACCGTCAAACCCCAAACGGTTCCCAACAACACTAGCACTGGTCTAAACAAAGCTACTAGACTCCACTCGGTCCCCCCCGACACGAGTGCAACAATAAAGTAAATGCTTGTAACTCAATCTAGTATCACCAGTGAAACTGGTACTGCCTGCAGCCGCTCTCATCATCGGGCAATAACCGCGCCGACGTGATAGCAAAAAGTGTCAATAACTGTCTGGCCCCGGCCTCCGGAGGGGAACTCGTGGGGAGCGACCCACACGAGGAAAGCACCACCGGGCAATAACCGCGCCGGTAAGATAAAAGCATCACCGGGCAATAACCGCGCCGGTGAGATAAAAGCATCACCGGGCAATAACCGCGCCGGTGAGATAAGTAACCAAAGCAGGACTGGATCATGACTCTGATCAAAGTGGGAAAGCCCAACCACTAAAGAAAGCCTCGGTCCTCAATCAGGTGCAAAAGTACTCAAATAGTGGGAAGCTCTGTCCACTAGAGAATTCAGATACCCAATCTGGTGCATAAATAAATATCCGGTCAACCGCCCAATATCCGCGGTTGCCGCAAACCCCCACAACTAATCCAACCTGTCCCAGACACCAAGTCCCGACTACACTACCCAGACCCCTGCTCGAACCCGAGCAGCACTGACCACCTGACTAACAAAGAAGGAGAAAAGGAAAAGCATGGTTTCTCCTAAATCAAGTTCCAATAAGTAGTGTAGCAGTAAAAGATGGCCTAGCTACATGTCCAAACAAGCATGCTTTGTCCTCAAAAAGAATAAAGAAAATAAACCTCATGCCAAAATTATCAATGACCATACCTGTTCATAATCCTCGATCTATAATCGCTCCTCAGAGTAGAACCTGCACATAACTACATAATCCTATCCCATTGCATAAACCAGCCTCATAAAAGGTTATGTGCTAATAAGGCATAATAATTAATCATATATGGTAACCTTGCCTTAGGTAGGCTTCCACTAATCATCAACATGAATACTTGATTAATACCATTGTCATACTATGAATAATTCACTCGTAATTCCCATAAAATCCACAGTGTTAAACTTACCGATCAATCCGAGCTATTGTACCGTACACCTGCATGCGATGCTAACATATAACAATTTAGAGAACCGTCCACCGATTCCGAGAATAAGGCACCCACCTGAAAAGCTGACTGTCCAAAGCCCAACAGCTGAAAACATCAGATAACTCTAATCCCTTGCTCCAATAAGTTCAGCACACCCGTAACTCTCCTGGCACAATACAAAGTCCACTATTACACATACATTCCAAAATCTGCTCTCACACACACATACAACAACAGTCCCAGAAATGCTTAATTTTCACCTGCAGCAAGAGCCCAGAAAATTCCCAGAAAAATATCACAGCGATCCTCGCGTCGAAAGCTTCGCAACGGTAGCTTGCACGCCCAAATCTGAGTTCGGTAAGTCAAGATAAAAATTCGGCAAGGGGGTACACTCATACAAAAATCTGTGCTAAAAACTGTACACTGTTCACAGGGAAAAACAGGGATTTCACCTCGAAATAAATCTCTGGAAAATCCAAGAAAAATACGAGCGCGTTCCTTGCGATCCGTAGATGAAAAAGTTGTATAAGCATGTTTCCGTCTGACGCTCGTGCGCGAAGATACAGCCAAAACACTCTGCTGCTGTCACAGAAATCCACACAGAAAAAGGGGTCACTGTGTTGCCTCGGGATCCGTGCCAAAACCTCGAAATGGGAAAGTGCAATCAAAACGAAAGATGAAGCCCTACCTCTTAGGAGTCTGTCGGCGCAAGAATCACAGAAAAAGGATCTCGGGGTAGCCCAGGGGAGCTAAAACACTGCTGCTGCGCCGAAGAAGAACACAGGTACCACAACGTCGCGCCGCGCCGTAAAATCCAGAATCTCGGAAAGCATGCTCCTAAAATCCTAGAACTTGGCAGGAAGATCAAGAACTTAGAGGGGAACAATTCACCAAGAGGAAGCTCGGGCAGAAGATGTGCGGTTTGGGAGAAAAGAGCCAAAGAAGAAGGCTCGGGCAGGTATTTATAGTGCTGGAGGAACAATTGGGAAAATTCCCATTTTGTCCCGAGATTCGGGCGCCCGAATCGTTCGGGCTGCTACAGTAATGGGCCCGGCCCATTACTGTGCAAGCCCGAAACGACCCAGGCCCGCCACGTGGCCCACTACACCGCTCCCCCGGGCCCCGCTGCACCCGACGCCCCTGCGCCCGCCAGTGGCGTCGCGCCACGTGGCCCCGGCAACCGTGCACCGCGCACGTCGCGCGTCGTGCACCGCGCACGTCGCGCCTGCCCCGCCCGTACGGCCACCTGCCCCGCTGTACGGCCACCTGCCCCGGTTAATTACTCCACTCCTTGCGTGGACCGCGCGCACAACGCCGCACCAATAACTGTCTGCCACGTGTCCACCCGGTTCACCGTGCACCCGGGCCCAAGTTCCGTGGACCGCGCCTGCTGCGCCGGCCAACAGGAAAGCGCCACGTGGCCCGCTCCCAGCGCACGCCCTCCGCGGTGGACCGCGCACCTGCCCGCGCCCTCAGCGCCTGCCCGCGGCCGCTAGCCGCCTGCCCGAGCGCCCTCCGTCGCCTTCCGCCGCTGCCCGCCGCCGGCGATCGCCGGAAACACTGTTCCGGCGATGAACAGTAAAAAACACTGTAGCAAGCTCCGAAAAATACAAGCAAATAGCCCATCTTGACCGTTTTCGCGCGCTGATTCCAAATCCGGCGTCCGTTTTGCCAAATTCCAATCCTATAAATTGCCGGAGGCTCCCGAAAAGGTATTTTTAATCCGAATTTCGCGCCGAGCCTAAATTTGACATCCATTCTGCGCGTAAACTCTTCTAAACATCCGACGGGGTCCCCCGATTACCCACGTGATCCATTTTAAGCCCCGAGTCCATCTCTTGTGTCCAAATTGGCACGCGAACACCGCCGACATGCCACGTAGGCTTCCAGAAGCTCCTGGTCACACTGTAGAAGCCCTGCAAAGATCCGGGTCACCACAGGTAATTTCTTGTCTATCTATGATCTAAGTATTCAGCGGATTATCATCACCAACAAAATAACGATTTCTCAAAATCGGCACGTGGATTCACGTGGCCTTGTGGATTCAAGGTGCTACCGTTTTTGTGCATTCGAAGCGAGGTACGTTCGTGTGATCGAGACGTGCTATATTGGTGAAGACCGTGGATTCGGTTGGACGTCGTGGATTCGGCGTTGGACGCAAATCGTGGATTCGAGGAGCGTTGTGGAGCGAGCAGAGAAGATCTACTCGGAGCGTATGGAAAAGGTTGAGTCGTAGTGTTACGGTAAATCACCTTGTACGTGTTTAATCTCAGTGGATTTCACCGTGTTATCAGTCCCGTGGTTTTTTACTCCTGTGACGGAGTTTTTCACGTAAAATCTTGCGTATATTTTTATTTTCCGCATTGGGTTATTTTTTATGCAACGATTTGGTGTGTTTATTGTTTACACCTATTCACCCCCACCTCTAGGTGGTTTTTTCCCTATTCAGATCCATTATTAACATAACCCACACATATCCTGCCTATATAGATACAGATCACCTATACCTGGCCAACTGGAAAATGCCGAAATTTGACAAATTCTCAGGCGAAGAATCTGAGAATACAGTCGAGCACATTACCCGGTTCACGACCCAATGTCGAGAGGCGGCTGTAAACCCATTGTTGAAGATAAGACTGTTCGGCACGTTGGTAACCAAAACAGCATTCTCATAGTACACAAGCTTGCCCCACATCTTGGTTCGTGATTGGGACGAGCTGGAGGCCAAGTTCTATCGGGCTGTGCCCAAATTATCAGTGGCCGATATAGCATTGTATCGACAGAACGCCGGAGAAACGGTTGAGGAATACCTCAATCGCTTTAAAACGGCAAGGAACCATTTCTTCGTTAGGATGCCGGAGGCCGAGTTTACTAAAATTGCATTTAACAGGCTCCACTTCAAGACCCGCGACATTTTGAGGGTTGTCATTTCTCCAATCTCTTTGATTTGGGGGTCCAAGTTGCTCAATACGAGCAATTCCGGAATAATAATAAAGAAGAGCGACCGAAATAGGACCGCAAAAAAGACTGGAGGAAATCGAAGGAGCATAACGTTTCTTTTGTTGAACAAAGCTCGGATCAAGGGGAGCCGAGCGAATCTAGCAAAGGCGAGTTTTCGGCTGAAGAAGCTGAAGTATGCGCGGCTGAGATGGTATCAGGCCACCAGCCTTATACATGCCAAATGCTTAAGCCGAACAAGACCCGAAAGTTTAAGGCCCGGGCATCGTCTAACGCCTTCACCTTCTACACGTCCAAGACCGATCAAATTTTTGATCAGTTGCACAAGAACGGTCAAATTAAGCTCCGGAGGGCCAGTCAATCCTGTAGGTTTTTAATATAGGATCCACAAGGATCTAAATAGGTACTATCAAACAACTAGAGGGAGGGTGAATAGGTGTAATATTTAAAAAACAAATCTCAGTGCAAAATAAAAACCAATGCGGAAAATAAAAACAGCACACCGAGATTTACGTGGAAACTCCAATCCAGGAGAAAAACCACGGGACCAACACGCAATAACAATCCACTAAGAAAAGAAGAATAACAAGGTGATTACCGACTCCACGGACTCAAACCCCTCCTTCAACTTCTTCGGATCTTGCGCTCCACCGATTGCACGTCCACTGCACACGTTCGAATCCACGAACGCCACTCGAATCCACGAAACGCCTTCAACACATCAAATCCACGATGCTACGTCGAATCCACGACTCAAACTTGATAAAAGCTTTGATGGTGATCCTTTGCTTAGATTATCAATGAAGATCCATGGGAGAAATCTCTAAGCAAAGATTAGATCAATTCGACAAAAGATTTGTCTTGGAAGAACCGTCGAATTAACCTAAAAGAGGCTAAAGAGAAGAACGATAAAAACCTAGCCTCTAGGGTTGCTCTCAAGTGTTTTATCAATTAATCGGTAGTTCTTGAGAAACCCTAAATGTCTATTTATAGGTTAGAAACCTTTGGAAAGAGATAAGCATCAAAAACTGACTTAACAGAATTTTTCCCGCACGACGGTCCGTACTGGTTCAGGACTGGTTCAGGACTGTTGTCTTTTTTCAGAGAATTTCTTGAAAAAACAGTTCGGGGTCCGGACTGGATTTGGCTGATCCGGAAGCGGTCCGGACTGGTTCAGGACTGAAATTTCGCATGAACTAAACTATGTTCGGGGTCCGGACTGGATTGGTCTGATCCGGATCCTGAACATCCAACTTGTCCAGTTTTTGATTTTTATGCAATGAAAACTTATCCAAGTGTTTCTAAACTACACAAATGTATTCGGATCACCAAAATTATTTAGTTAAACGTACCTGATCATTCCGAATCCATTTTCCTTGAGATTGATGTATATGATCCACAATTCTTCAACTTCAATCTTCAAGACTCAAAACACTGAGTGTCAACTTGAGCTCTTGTTGAATCTTCTCTAAGTCTTCGATTGCTGATTGACAATTTGATCACTTCAAGACTCCGACTCAACTCACCGACTTGACTCACGAAATATGCCAACACAAAAAGCCGTAACAATCTCCCCCTTTGGCAATTTCGTGACAAAACCTAAAAATACATAAAACGCTCAAGACACTCATCTTAAACCAAAAAATCGAAATTCAATGTCATCACCAAAACATTGATTTTCTTTGCGTGAAAGATCCAATAAATAAAAAATTACATTTGAACCAGTCTTAGAACAAACTCTATGACTTAGGACTTGGAGTCTTAAAGTGATGTAAATCCTGCAAAACAAAACTCCAAACAAATCAAACGTTAGTCGTTAGAAATTAAATGTAAATCCTACATTTGATTCGTCCTTTTGGTTCTTTTTGTTTTTCGGCTCTGATTCGTCCTTTTTCTTATTTTTTTTCATCTCCCCCTATCTCGATGATCTCCCCCTATCTCGATGATCTCATCTCCGTCTCTGTTCTCCCCCTTTTTTATTTGTCCTAATTATTTTTCTGTTCTCTCCCTTTTTGTCACAAATTGTCAAACAGTGAATATAGACAAAGGAAATCACTAACAACATTAGTTCATAGAGAAAGAGAGATAAAAGCTCAGTTCCGGTATATAACAAAAACACAGATTTCGTACCGGTACTCGAAGGCAAAAATCACAAAAATTTTTGAAACAAATCCAAAATTTGAAATCTTTGAATTACCGATTTGTATTCCATCAAGAAAATCAATTTAAGTGCTTGAAAATTGTGAGATCACACAGATGTCATTCAATCCAATTAATTTTACAAAAATTAAAAAGATTTACTCCGAAATCATGAAAAACAAAGATAAAACATTATAAACTGTTTTTCATGTTATATAAATCAAACACAAGCCATCAAAAATAATCTTGAGATCCAAACTCTATCAAGATGTAACGGATTTACAAAGATGACTCACAGAGATTTCCAAATGACATCAATTTGATTTCTACCCTTTCAAATTTGAGATAAGCACTAAAATACCTAAGGGTGGCTCTTTGAGCATCTTTCAACTATCCCACCTTATACCAACCAGGAGATTGTTCAAAATATAAGAACTTTGAATATGAATCTCCAAATGCTTCAACTAAAAATTTCAAAAATATTTTTCAAGCATCCAAAACATGTGGTAGCTTCACACACAAACCGGACGACCGGGGTGGCAGTTCTTTCCAACATGTGGTGGTAGTTTTCACACTCCTTTCGGATGTAACTCTTTCCACATCTTTTGCAACTCATTTATTTACCCTTGTAAGAATGCAATCTCTTACGTGAAAGAATTAAATCCCAAATTTTAGTCAATCGGTTGTCTCATATTTATCACAATGAACTCACACAACCGAGATAGGTTAAGCATCTAAAGATCACACATGATTACTAAAATTTGAAGTATATAACTATCAAAAACTCCTATAATGAAATATCTTCGAAGATTATGATTATGGAGTAAAGTTGATAATTAATATGAAATTAAATTGGAGTGAATGAAAGTAAACCCTTTTTCATATTCAATGCACTCGTTCGTTAAAATCCTTTTGTTTGAAAACAAAACATAAAAACGAAAAGCATTGAGATCATGTAATGCAAAGATCAAGAAAAATATGAAAGGAAAACCAATCAAAGCATTACATACAGTCAAAAGCTATTTAGAACTTAAGACAAGGAAAGATATCACCTTTCCGAATCCAAGATCGTCGGATCTTGGGTTGTCTTGATTCATTGTGCCCCGAAGGTAATAGCTTTGACTGTTGGTCCACCTTAGGTCTTTGCCTTGCAATGATCCACTTGTAAGATTGATGTTGTGGCTCGGACCTTTGGTGGGTTGAGTGAACTCCTTTGACTTGATGTGTCTTTTGATTCCGTTGAGTTCGCTCCGTAGATGAAGTTGCCGAAGGATTCTTCTTTCTCTTTTTCGGGCACGTCTTCATCAAGTGTCCTTCAAGTCCACATAGGTGACAAGTTCTTCCTTTCAATTTAGTTGTGGAACTTGAAGCCTTCACAGTTTGGTTCTTTTTAAATCCCAAACCAACCTTGCTTGTTTGACCTAATCCGGACATACTTTCTAGTTTCTTGGAACCGGTTGAAAGCCTTTGTATGTCGGATTTAAGTTGATGAACTTGCTTGGTCAAAGCTTGGTTGGTGACATGAATTTCCTCAAACTGCTTTTCAAGAAAATCAATCTTGTCCATATATGATTTTGCGTTTGTCTCCGATTGGTTTAACTTTTCTTGGAGGATTTTATTGTTATCCAATAAACGCCCTTGTTCCTCCTCGAGATCATGAAGTTTGATCTTTAAAGCTTGATTCTCGTCTTGAACTTCAAGTCGTTGCTTCCTCAACTTCTTGATATGTTTGGCCATCTTCTTTGATTCCGCAAGAAGTTGTTGGTATGCCTCAACGAGTTCTTCTTCGTCCGACTCCCCCTCACTTGATGACTCTCCATCGGATGTTGATGTTTCATGCAAAATCAAAGGAATAGAGTCAGTGACTAAAGATGATAAGCAAAAATTAGAAGAGGGAATTTGAGAGGCATGAAAAGCAACAACTTTTTCCTCTTTACTTGAGGTCGATTCATCGGAAATAGAATCGTCCCAAGTTTTCGCTTGCAAAGCCTTCTTTTTATATGATTTCTTAGAAGGACAATCCGTTGAAATATGGCCGTAGCCTTTGCATCTATAGCATTGGATTTCCCCTTCGAAATCATCTTTTTCTTTTTCTTTAGAAGGTTTTGCAACGCTTTTGAGTTTAGAGGATTTAGAACCCGATGATCCTTTAGATGGTTTCGTGGATGAAGATCCATCGGTTCGATTCTTCCAAAACTTCCGACGAAATTTCTTTGTGATCCGCGCCAATTGTTCTTCAAAATCGGCAAAAGAGATTTCATCGTCGGAACTTGATTCGCCATCTTCTTCCTTTGTTGATTTGAATGCAATACCTGTAAGCTTAGAAGAAGACTTGGAAGAAACTTGATTAGTAGGAAAAGTCATCTCATAAGTTTGCAAAGCACCTACTAATTCCTCTACACTCATCTCATCCGGATGACTAACGGTTTCAATGGCGGTAACCTTTGCCCTAAACCGTTCCGGAAGAGTCCGAAGTATCTTTCTTACAATTTTCGACTCCGGGATCTTTTCTCCTAAATTAGCACATGTATTAATTACATCTTGAAGTCTAGTGTAATAATCTGTAAACAATTCATGCTCTTCCATATGAATAGAGTCAAATTGACTTGTAAGCATCTGGAGCTTTTGAATTTTTACAAGATTAGTACCCTCATGTGTAATTTTGAGAATATCCCAAATTTCCTTCGCGGTTTCACACGCAGAAATTCGCGTGAACTCAGTCGAGGAAAGAGAATTAAATAAAGCGTTCATACCTTTCCCATTGTAAGAAGATCTTTCGATTTCCTCTTTGGACCATCTAGAGCGAGATTTTGGGGTAGTAGAATTTCCTACTTCCTCAATAGGATGCACCCAACCGTATTCCACGGATTGCCATACCCGCTCATCAATTGCGATGAGAAAAGCTCTCATTCGCACTTTCCAATATGCATAATTGGTCCCATCAAAAAGAGGAGGTCTAAAAATATTACCACTTTCACCCAACATGATAGATAAACCTAAAACCCGCTCCGATACCAATTGTAGGTTTTTAATATAGGATCCACAAGGATCTAAATAGGTACTATCAAACAACTAGAGGGGGGGTGAATAGGTGTAATATTTAAAAAATAAATCTCAGTGCAAAATAAAAACCAATGCGGAAAATAAAAACAGCACACCGAGATTTACGTGGAAACTCCAATCCAGGAGAAAAACCACGGGACCAACACGCAATAACAATCCACTAAGAAAAGAAGAATAACAAGGTGATTACCGACTCCACGGACTCAAACCCCTCCTTCAACTTCATCGGATCTTGCGCTCCACCGATTACACGTCCACTGCACACGTTCGAATCCACGAACGCCACTCGAATCCACGAGCACACGTTTCGAATCCACGAAACGCCTTCAACACATCGAATCCACGATGCTATGTCAAATCCACGACGCAAACTTGATAAAAGCTTCGATTGTGATCCTTTGCTTAGATTACCAATGAAGATTCATGGGAGAAATCTCTAAGCAAAGATTAGATCAATTCGACAAAAGATAGTCTTGGAAGAACCGTCGAATTGACCTAAAAGAGGCTAAAGAGAAGAACGATAAAAACCTAGCCTCTAGGGTTGCTCTCAAGTGTTTTATCAATTAATCGGTAGTTCTTGAGAAACCCTAAATGTCTATTTATAGGTTAGAAACCTTTGGAAAGAGATAAGAATCAAAAACTGACCTTAATGGAATTTTTCCCGCACGACGATCCGGACTGGATTCAGGACTGGTTCAGGACTGTCGTCTTTTTTCAGAGAATTTCCTGAAAAAACAGTTCGGGATCCGGACTGGATTTGGCTGATCCGGAAGTTCGGTCCGGACTGGTTCAGGATTGAAATTCCGCATGAACTAAACTATGTTCGGGATCCGGACTGGATTGGTCTGATCCGGATCCTGAACATCCCATGTCCAGTTTTTGATTTTTATGCAATGAAAACTTCATCCAAGTGTTTCTACACTATACAAAGTATTCGGATCACCAAAATTATTTAGTTAAACGTACCTGATCATTCCGAATCCATTTTCCTTGAGATTGATGTATATGATCCATAATTCTTTAACTTCAATCTTCAAGACTCAAAACACTGAGTGTCAACTTGAGCTCTTGTTGAATCTTCTCTAAGTCTTCGATTGCTGATTGACAATTTGATCACTTCAAGACTCCGACTCAACTCACCGACTTGACTCACGAAATATGCCAACACAAAAAGCCGTAACAGATCCCTTAGTATATGGAGCTCAGGCGGCGAAAGTATTGCAAGTAGTACCATTCATGGAGCAACAGAACTGGTGAATGTATCGCCTTTAAAAAATAAATTCAAAAGGAAATTAATGAGGGTCGGCTCATTTTTGCCGACCAAGAAACTAAGAAAGATTTGGAGATAGATATTAACCCTTTTCCTCCCAGGTAAACATGGTGGACGCGAAAAGGAAGGAGTCGAAGCAGGGGACTGAACTTCCCGAGAGATAGAAGTCAGCGCAAAACATGCTTCGGCTCTGCATGTCACGCCCCGGGGTCGAAACTGCGACCCGGGCTCGCCAACAGATCCGCCGCCTATACAAAACCCCGCATAGGCGAAGCGTCCTACCTGCAAAAAAAGGGACTACAGCTAAATAGATATCAGAGCTATAAAATAAAAGTACTGTAAAACTAAAACCAACCATCTATACAACTAGAAATAATGATACAATATCTATCTCCCATAAGTGATAATCATACAATATCCTCAAATACAATAAACCAGAACTCAACAGGGAGGTAACCTGAAATAATACATCAGTGTACAGACTCTCAGTAAAAGTCAGATCCTCACAATACAATAATCTCTCAAAAGCGAAAAAATAAATAATCTACTGACTGTATTCAGGATCTCCGGGGTAGGGGTACCGCTACTCTCCACAGACGGTATGGATCTAGCTCGCGACTCCCTCGCCTCGCACAGCAACCGCAGAATCAGCAACACCCGCTAAGACTCTGCAAAACAAAGGAGAGAAAAGAAAGAGGAGGGGGGGGGGGGGGGGGGGGGAGGGGGGAACCCCAACGGGTGTGAGAACTACACCAAAAGGGAGTTCTCAGTGGGTACCGCCACCAAGCACGACGGTCTGCCCACTAAGTCTACTAGAGGCATAAGATAACGAAGCAGTAAAAACTGAATAAGAAAGCCGGAGATACTCTACAGCTACCATGCCTCTATCTAAATGCTCAAAAGGGAAAAAACCAATGAAAGGTATGCAACCACTCGCACACGAGGTGCACAATCGACCCAATCGAGCTGACTGCCACATCTGGTCCAGTCAAGCCTGCACCTCCCTAGTGTATCAACGTAGGGTGTCCAACTGGACTAATTCGCTGTCGAATAGTGGCACATGCAGGCTATAGTGGAAATCCACGCTCTCTCTCAGAACGGAAATGTAACATCACGACTTTTCGTGTATTGTTTTACCCTCTTACTATTAAATTACATGTCAGGAAAAATGGAATTATCGAGTTCTCTTAAGTTGACTATCACACGGGGCGGGTATTTTTCTGTGATAGAGCTCGAAAAACGATAAACGGCAGTGCATCGGATCTAAAATCCGACTTACGGATCCCCCGAAATGGGGTTTTGAAGGTCGCGGTAACCGTAGTGTGCATCGGAATCCGTGCTAAAGATCTAGTACGCTTTTCGAGGAATTGTAGAATTATCTTGTGGGAATAGATATTCTTTTTTAATAATAAATATCCGGATGTGGGTTTTATCGTACGTACCAAGGGAGAAATCTGTTTTTCAGAAAGAAAAGAGAAAACCCTAGCCGGAAAGAAAAGAGAGAAAAGAGAAAAGAAAAGGAAACCCTAACCGGAGGAAAAAGAAAGAGAGAAGGAGAAAGCGAAGGAACCCGTTCGTTCCCGATCAACGTGCCGGAGACCGGAGAACGAGACGCCACCATCTACGGGGAGCGGATCCGGATCCTCAGCGCCGCGAAGAATTAGATCGGATCATCGTCTCCGATGGATCGAGGTTAGTGCCGTTATTCTTACGATTTCTTCGTTCTAGGGTTTGGCGTTTTGGGCGTTTTGGGTCTTTCGCTATTCTTATTTGCTCTTATCGCCGCCGCCGCCGCGAAGCCCTAGGGCACCGCCATCGTCGCCGCTGCGGAAAACCCTAGGGCATCGCCGCCGTCGCCGCAGCACCCACGCGGCACGCGTGTGCCGCGCGGGGCTGGTGCCCGCGCGGCCGCGCCGCTTGCTCCGCGCGGGGCTGGTGCCCGCGCGGCCGTCGCATGCGCCGCGTGGGGCTGGAGCCCGCGCGGGCGCGTCGCTTGCGCTGCGCGGGGCTGCTGCCCGCGCGGCCGCCGCATGCGCCGCGCTGGGCTGGAGCCCGCGCGGGCGCGCCACTTTCTCCGCGCGGCCGCCGCTTGCGCCGTGCGGGGCTGGAGCCCACACGGCCGCGCCGCTTGCGCCGCGCGGGACTGCTGCCCGCGCGGCCGCCGCGTGCGCCGCGCGGGGCTGGAGCCCTCGTGGGCGCGTCGTTTGCGCCGCGCGGGGCTGGTCGGGGTTGGAACGCGTCGCTTGCGTCGCGCGGGGCTGGTGCCCGCGCGGTCACCGCTTGCGCCGCGCGGGGCTGGAGCCCGCGCGGGCGCGCCACTTGCGCCGCGCGGTGCTGCTGCCCGCGCGGCCGCCACTTGCGCCGCTCGGGGCTGGAGCCCGCGCGGGGCTGCTGCCCGAGCGGCCGCCGCATGCGCCGCGCGGGGAAGGCGCCCGCGCGACTGCACCGCATGCGGTGCGCGGGCCGCGCTGGGGCCGCTTCGTCGCCACCGTCGTCGCCGCCGCCATCGCGGGTCGTTAGTCCTTTTGTTTGCGCTTTCAGAGTCGTGTTTCCTTATGAGAGTTGTATCTTACCTGTTATGCCCTGTTGGGGGGCTTTCTTTTAGGTCCGGGTGTCGTCCGAAGGTACGGGCCGATCTTCGGAGTTCCGGTCGACGCAATTTGTTGGGTTATATATATTAATTGGATCTAAATAGGGAAAAAAACACCTAGAGGGGGGTGAATAGGTGTAAACAATAAACACTCAAAAAATCATTGCGCAATAAAACCCAATGCGGAAATTAAAATAAACACGCAAGATTTTTACGTGGAAAAACTCCAAACCGGAGTAAAAAACCACGGGACCGATCACACGGCGAAATCCACTAGAATTAAAACACATACAAGGTGATATACCGTACTCACAGACGACTCAACCTTTTACCATACGCTCCTAGTAGATCTTCTCCGCTCGCTCCGCAACGCTTCTCGAATCCACGATCTGCGTCCAACGCCGAATCCACGGCGTCCAACGTCGAGTCCACGACGTCCGACCGAATCCACGGTCTTCACCCAGTAGCACTCTTCGAATCCACGAACGTACCTCGCTCCGAATCCACGAGAGCGGTTGCACCTTGAATCCACAAGGCCACGCGAGTCCACGCGCCGATTTTGGGTAAATCGTTGTTTTTGGGTGGTGATGATCCGCCGAATACTTAGATTAGAAATAGATCGGAAATACCATCTAAGTATTCATTGATTTGATTCTACTCAAAATCTGAGTTTGGAAAACCTAGAATCAAATCAATCAATATAGATGAAGAAACATAGAATTAAATCTATTGATTTCCTTTCTTCTCTATATGTGGATTTTTTTCTTTTTTCGGCTTATATTTCCGTACCCTAAAAATGAATCATAGGGTCTATTTATAGGTTAGAAACCATTGGAAGAAGATAAGGATCAAAAACTAACCTTTTCTGGAAATTTTACAGGACGGCGATCCGGATTGGATTTCACGGTCCGGACTGTCATGACAATTCCAGAAAATTGCACATTCGGGATCCGGATCATAAATCCACGATCCGGATCGTTCATACAGTTCAATATTTTCCACGTTCGGGGATCCGGACTTAAAATACAAGGTCCGGACTTGAGACTGCGCATGAACCTGCCTATGTTCGGGATCCGGATTGTAATGCCCGATCCGGATCCTGAACATGTCCCATGTCCAGTTTTTGATTTTTATGCAATTAAAATTCTTCCAAGTGTTTCTACACTATAAGAAGTATTCGGATCACCAAAAATCTTTAGTTAAACGTACCTGATCCTTTTGAATTCTTCTTTCTTGAGATTGAGGTATATGATCCAAACTTCTTCATCTTCAATCTTCAAGACTTAACACTTTCACGAAATACGCCAACTCAAATTCCGTAACAATCTCCCCCTTTGGCGGTTTCGTGACAAAACACAAATCCACAAAAGAAAATTCAAAAAGATATTTTTGTTGCTATCACCATACAACAAAAATTTACAATGGAGATCCAAAAATTAAATACATGAGATAAACTCCTAGAACAGACTCTAGACTTAGACATCTGTACTCTCTGCAAAAGAAATCATTCTTGACAAACAAAATCGTTAGATACCTCAAGAATTGAAACATTCAAAACCTAGCAGAGATAGAGTTTATACTCATCATGACATTTAAGAATTCAGATATGTAAGAGAATCATAATCAAAAACCAACATATCTTCTAAGCATTCAAAAACCAAATGTCATAACTTTGTTTGTTAGTAACATCAACTTGTTAGTCATATTACATGCCCAAATAGTTAGTCAAATAGTTAGTAGGGACATGCATCAAATCACAAGATAAAAACCAAAGTTGAAAAACCAAAGTTGAAGTTATACTTACCTTAGTCTCACAAGTTCGTTCATGTTCAAAGTTCTCTAAACTCTCTCCCCCTTTTTGTCACAAACACAGCCAAAAATTACAAAAGTAAGGAGAGTTAAGAAGTTTTAAACATATGAAAAACCTGAGAACTAAGACGAAACGAAACTAAAAACTGAACTGAAAAACCTAAAAACTGAAAATCTGCAAGAAACTGAAAACCTATACAAAAAAAGGTGTTAGACACAAATCAAGCCAGATCAGAAGTATCGGAACTTCCGCAGTTTAGTTTGTGCAAGATTGCTTTAAGCATTCCAAAAATTTCAGAACATTTCCTTTTCATCTTGTGAATGTCAGTTGACATTCTTTCTTGTTCTTCAGACATTTTCTTCTGTTCTTCAGACATTTTCCTCTGTTCTTCAGACATTTTCCTCTGTTCTTCAGACATTTTCCTCTGTTCTTGACGAATAGAGAACAAAACATTGGCTTCTGAAGTGTCTTTCTTGGAAGTTGATGGATGAGATATAGGTGCATTCTGACCTTCAATCCATGGAGATTCACTTTGTTGAATTCCAGAAAGTGAGCGTGCTCTGGTAAGAGGCTCATTAAGTTGAATTCCACTTCCTTTGGACATTTTTCCGTCTTGTATATTGTTTAGTCGTTGAGGCAGATTTCATCAGCTTTTTATTCTTCAAATATTGCCTGTCTTCCTCATCAACTTTTTGTTGAACTTGTTTTAAAAATTCTTCCCAGTCTTCTTCTTCGGATTCAGAGCTGTCTTGACCAGCAGTTCTTGACTTGTCTCTAGTTGAGTCATCTTGTTCCTTTTTAACAGTCGCACGTGTGTGCACCATGGCAACTAGCAGAAAAATGATCCAAGAGAATGCCATTGATCCAAGTGCTTAAGAAAGAAGAGGTCCTGTGAGCACAACTCAAGAACACGAAAATTTTTAGTTTTCAAAAATTGAAAAATTGTACCCAAACAATCATAATCATGTAGAGAGACTAGTGATCAAGTTAGTTTTCCAAAAAGAATTTTTAAACTAGATCAATTCCATGATTTTCAAAAATTCTGAAAATATGCCCTAAAACCGAATTTTTAGAAATCGAAGGCCAAAAATTCGTTTATCTTGAGAAAACCTAGCATATAATCAAAACTAATGCTCTCAGAGTTCTTATTTCAAAAGAAGTTTGATCAAAAACCATCCACAAACGAAAAAGATCCAAGTTTTCTTACACGTTTTGAGGAAAAATATGAAAAACTGAGAAAAACGAGTTTTGATCAAAAAACTTACTTTGATTTGAAGAACTTTGAGTTGGAAGGCTCCAAGATCCTTGAATTCTAGAGAGAGAAACTCTAGAGGCTTAGAAACAAAAGATTGGGTAAAAGAAATCAAAACCCTTTTGTTCTATATAAACCCTAGCCGTGATCCGGACGGATCGAGGAATGCATCCGGATCGGCTACCCGCAGGAAGAATCCTGCGTTCGGGATCCGGATCACTTGTCCGATCCGGATCGGCTCCAACTTTTTCTTCAGAAAAATTTAGAAAAATTCCAGAAAAAGATTGTAAGCACTTTTGTGTATCAACTTTAAACAAAAATCATCGTTTCATACAACAAGAAATAGATTATGCAAAATCTATCAAAAATATCCAAAAATGAAACGAAAATTTATAAAATTAAAACCCTTAAAGTTGAACAACTTCAATTACATCTAACCTGATCTTATGCGTAATGCCTTTATCAAATCATCAATTTGGTAAAGAAAATGAAATACCAAGATCAATAGATGTTTGAAATCCCAGATAAGTTAGATAATATATCTAGACAATCTGTTGAAGAGAGTGGCTCTTTGAGCATCTTTCATTAAAATTCCCACCTTATACCAACCTTGAAATTTGACAGAGTCAAGTATTTCAATATGCATTTTATTTAATCAAATTTGAAAAACCATGCTTGGTATACATGTGGTAGCTGCACACAGTACTCGGACGACCGAGGTGGTAGCTCTTTCCTCCATGTGGTGGTAGTTTTCACACTCCTCATTGGGATGTAACTCTTTCCACATCTTTTGAGCATATTACATTTCTTTGACTCCCCCTCAATTGGCTATCAATTATTTAATATATAAGGTATTCAACCAAAAATTGATCTCGCATTCATACTCGACTAAGCAATCAAATAAGATAATGACTATACCAAGAGATCATTGAGAGAGAAATTGACTTTGATCACTTAAAAGATGACTTAATTAACATAAATGATCATTGCAACATTGAAATATTATGATATCAAAAGCATAATAAATTTCTAAATGCATGAAAGGATGCAATTAAAGTCAATTATTTATGCTCAATTAATGTCCTATGTACAAACATAGATAAAGAACAAAAACACAAAAACAAAACCTAACCTAAGCAAAGGTTTCAAAAAGAGATTATTTCAAGGAAAGCATGCCAATTGCTTTACGCAAGTGAATAAAACGTTTTTGATCCAAAGGTTTTGTTAAGATATCAGCTAATTGATCCTCAGTTGAAATATATGACAGTTGAAGAATATTTGATTCAACTAGCTCTCTAAGAAAATGATATCTAAGTTCAATATGTTTTGTTCTAGAGTGCAACACAGGGTTTTTAGAAATGTTAATAGCACTAGTGTTGTCACAAAGAATGGTTACCGAAGTTGCTGAAATCCGGAAGTCGCTCAACACGCTTTTCATCCAAATCAATTGGGTTGAACAACTTCCGCTGAAATATACTCCGCTTCGGCAGTCGAGAGTGCTATGCAGTTCTGCTTTTTACTGTGCCATGCAACAAGGCAATGGCCAAGATAGAAGCATGCACCACTCGTGCTTTTCCGATCATCCACTGATCCAGCCCAATCGGCATCTGAGTATCCAACAATATCCAAACTTGTTCCCATAGGATACCAAATTCCGAAATTTATTGTACCTTTGATATACCGGATGATCCGTTTCACCGCTTTCAGGTGAACCTCCTTCGGTGCTGATTGATATCTCGCGCAAATCCCAACACTGAAGGATATATCCGGGCGACTAGCCGTGAGATATAGTAGACTTCCAATCATACTGCGATACAGTTTCTCGTCTACATTCTCACTATGTGATTCACTTCCAAGTCCCTTATGGCTAGTTCCCATTGGAGTCGGAAAATCCTTAGAATTTTCTAAATCAAACTTTTTGACCAACTCCATTGCATACTTGGATTGACACAAGTGAATTCCTTCATCGTTTTGTTTAACTTGTAATCCAAGAAAATAAGTCAATTCGCCCATCATGGACATCTCAAATTCGCTTTCCATGGTCTCCGCGAATTTAGAAGCATCATTATCTCTTGTTGCACCAAATACAATGTCATCGACATAGATTTGTGCTACAATGAAATTGTTTTGATAATGCTTCACAAAGAGAGTCCTGTCAGCTCCCCCTCGAGTATAGCCCTTTTCCAAAAGGTGCTTTGTCAACCTTTCGTACCATGCTCGCGGTGCTTGTTTCAGACCGTAAAGAGCCTTTTTCAGACGAAAAACATGGTTAGGTAGTTTATGGTCCACAAAACCTTTCGGTTGAGCCACATAAACTTCCTCATTTAAAAACCCATTTAAAAAGGCGCTCTTAACGTCCATTTGAAATAATTTGATTTTAAAATGACAAGCAATCGCAAATAAGATACGAATGGACTCGAGTCTAGCTACAGGGGCGAAAGTTTCATCAAAGTCTATACCTTCTACTTGAGAGTAGCCTTGAGCAACTAACCTTGCTTTGTTCCTGATGATAGTACCATCTTCATTTTTCTTGTTCTTGAAAATCCATTTGGTACCTATCACATTGTGTTGCTTCGGAGGCTTCGTTAATTCCCAGACTTTGTTTCGCTCAAATTGATGGAGCTCTTCCTGCATTGCTTTAATCCAGTAGTCATCTTGAAGAGCTTCATCGACATTCTTTGGTTCGATTTGAGATACATAGCATGCGAATCCGCAAACCAATTGTCTCCGTGTTCTAACTCCTTCTTGTGGTCTCCAATGATGTTCGATTCAGGGTGATCCTTGGAGATGCGTAACGTTTGAGGTAAGGAGTAGACGGAGGTACACGAGATGATTCCTGCACATCAGATAAACTTGAAGAACCGTTAGATGCATCATTATTATCGAAAGAATTGTTAGAAGAAGATGCATTAGCAGGTGTATCATCATCAAGAGAGATATCGAGGGTAGATTTTTCAGATTCAAAGTGAAAAGCTTCATCTACCTTAACATTTATCGATTCTACGATCGTCTTAGATTCTAAGTTAAAAACTCGATATGCTCTACTGTTTGTAGAATAACCCAAGAAAATCCCTTCGTCACTTCGAGAGTCAAATTTTCCAAGATTTTCGCGATCACGTAAAATAAAACACCGACTCCCAAAGATACGAAAATATTTGATGTTAGGTTTTCTACAAAACCATAGTTCATATGGTGTATTCAAAGTCCCCGGGCGCAAATACACTCGATTAATTACATAGACAGCAGTGTTCACCGCTTCAGCCCAAAAATATAACGGTAAGTTCCGGCTATGAAGCATAACACGTGCCATCTCCTGTACGACCCTGTTTTTGCGCTCGACTACACCATTTTGTTGAGGTGTATAGGGTGCAGAGAATTCATGTTTAATGCCGTTAGAAGTGCAAAAATCAATGAATTTAGAATTTATGAATTCCCACCTCTATCACTTCTAACTCGAGTAATCTTTTCATTCTTTTCAATCATAATACGATGGCAAATCTCGTGAAAAGAATCAAAAGTATCAGCTTTCTCTTTTAAAAATGCTACCCAAGTATATCTAGAGAAATCATCAACCAATAAGAAAATATACCATTTACCTCCCAAGATGGTTGACGAGTTGGCCCCATTAAATCCATGTGCAAAAGTTCCAAAGGCCGTTTTGTACCTA
>JAQOTM010000074.1:95054-158992 GCA_029168755.2 Tillandsia fasciculata | reverse complement strand
TTCAGCGAATTTAGAAGCATCATTTATCTCTTTCGCACCAAATACAATGTCATCGACATAGATTTGTGCTACAATGAAGTTGTTTTGATAATGCTTCACAAAGAGAGTCCTGTCTGCTCCCCCTCGAGTATAGCCCTTCTCCAAAAGGTGCTTTGTCAACCTTTCGTACCATGCTCGCGGTGCTTGTTTTAGACCGTAAAGAGCCTTTTTCAAACGAAAAACATGGTTAGGTTGTTTATGGTCTACAAAACCTTTCGGTTGAGCCACATAAACTTCCTCATTTAAAAACCCATTTAAAAAGGCGCTCTTAACGTCCATTTGAAAAAGTTTTATTTTAAAATGACAAGCAATTGCAAATAAGATACGAATGGACTCGAGTCTAGCTACAGGGGCGAAAGTTTCATCAAAGTCTATACCTTCTATTTGAGAGTAGCCTTGAGCAACTAAACGTGCTTTGTTCCTGATGATGGTACCATCCTCATTTTTCTTGTTCTTGAAAATCCATTTAGTACCTATCACATTGTGTTGCTTTGGAGGCTTCGTTAATTCCCAGACTTTGTTTCGCTCAAACTGATGGAGCTCTTCCTGCATTGCTTCAATCCAATAGTCATCCTGAAGAGCTTCATCGATATTCTTTGGTTCGATTAAAGATACGTAGCAAGCGAATCCGCAAACCAACTGTCTCCGAGTTCTAACTCCTTCATGTGGGTCTCCAATAATGTTCGATTCCGGATGATCCTTGGAGATGCGTAACGTTTGAGGTAACGGAGTAGTCGGAGGAACATGAGATGATTCCTGCACATCAGATAAACTTAAAGAACCATTAGATGCATCATTATTATCGGAAGAATTGTTATTGGAAGATGCATTGGCAGGTGTATCATCATCAAGAGAGATATCGAGGGTAGATTTTTCAGATGCAAAGTGAAAAGCTTCATCTACTTTAACATTTATAGATTCTACAATCGTCTTAGATTCCAGTTAAATACTCGATATGCTCTACTATTTGTAGAATAACCCAGAAAAATCCCTTCGTCACTTCGAGAGTCAAATTTTCCAAGATTTTCGCGGTCACGTAAAATGTAACATCGACTCCCAAAGATACGAAAATATTTGATGTTCGGTTTTCTACAAAACCATAGTTCATATGGTGTATTTAAAGTTCCCGGGCGCAAATACACTCGATTAATTACATAGACAGCGGTGTTCACAGCTTCAGCCCAAAAATATAACGGTAAATTCCGGCTATGAAGCATAACACGTGCCATCTCCTGTACAACCCTATTTTTGCGCTCGACTACACCATTCTGTTGAGGTGTATAGGGTGCTGAGAATTCATGTTTAATGCCGTTGGAAGTGCAAAAATCAATGAATTTAGAATTTATGAATTCTCCACCTCTATCACTTCTAACACGAATGATCTTTTCATTCTTTTCAATCATAATACGATGCAAATCTCGTGAAAAGAATCAAAAGTATCAGCTTTCTCTTTTAAAAAATGCTACCCAAGAATATCTAGAGAAATCATCAACCATAAGAAAATATACCATTTACCTCCCAAAGATGGTTGACGAGTTGGCCCCATTAAATCCATGTGCAAAAGTTCCAAAGGCCGTTTTGTACCAACGTGGTTCAAGTTCTTGTGTGCAGTCCTGGATTGTTTACCCTTTTGGCAACCCCACACACAATGTTTTGTTAAGTGAAAGTTTTGGAACCCCCTTGACCACGTCTTTGTTTGAAATTCTAGCAAGTTCCTTAAAATTTATGTGACCTAGCCTTTCATGCCAAAGAGTTTCATTATTCAAAGAGGCTAAGTTACAATTTTCAGAAATTTTACTAGGAACAACATAACAATTGTTTTCAGATCTAACCCCCTTTAAAAGAAGACATGGTCCTTATCAGTTACAACACATTCAACAGATGAAAAATTAACTGAAAAACCATTGTCACAAAGTTGACTTATACTTATGAGGTTAGTCTTAAGGCCATCAACAAATAACACATTTTTCAAAATCGGGCCATCTGGAATAGCTACTGTTCCCTTTCCAACAATTTTGGAAGACCGACCGTCTCCGAAAACTACAAGTCCTCCGGAGATTTTCTCAAAATTTTGAAAATAATTTTTGTCACCGGTCATGTGACGGGAACATCCGCTATCCAGATACCAAGACGAATTATCATATGCATGCAAGGAAATATTAGTAACAAGACAAGGGAAAATTTCACCTTTGCGCACCCAAACCTTTTTGGAATGCGTCGGTAATGGTCGTGAAGTTATTCTCCTAGGTGAAAGCGTCTTGTTAGATCGATTGCTGCTCCTTGATGATGTCGTCTTGCGCGGTGAACTACCAAGGCTCTTTTCCTTTGAATGATTTGCATTTGATTTCTGAGGAATCACCTTTTTGGTAGTCATTGCAAGAAGTGCTTGAGTTGAGCGTTTGGCTCCCATCTTGCAATTTCTCCTTATGTGCCCTGAAAAACCACAACGAAAACATACCTTAGATCTTGACGATCCCGAAGAGGATGAAGTAGGCTTGTTGTCGTTGGTTGTCGTGAATTCCGGTGTCGGAGGAGGAGATACCGACTGAGGCACAAAAACTGTCCCACTCGAACTTGGACTGTTTCCAGTTTGAGTGTACCCGAGGCCGAAACGATTTGTTTGACCAAGACCAAGAAGCTTGTCCAACTTACTCCTTCCAGAGGAAAATCGCTGCAAGTCATCTTTGAGTTGGAAAATGGTCTTAGTCATTTCCAGGTTATCCTGTCGAGCCTCGTTGTAGAGCTTCGAGAAATAATTTGCTTTATCCATCAATTTTACATGTTCTTTCTCGAGAAGCTCATTTTTCTCTTGAAGGGAAACATTTGTTTTGACTAGATTATCCCTTTCCACTTCAAGAGCGTTTGAGAGAGAAGATGCCCTTTTCACTTCTTCTTCGAGATCCTGCAATCTCCCTCTCAAACTCCGGTTTTGCTTTGCCAGTTTCTTTGAATCCCTCAAAAGCTTATGGTAGGCAAGAGCAAAATCTTCACCTTCAGAATTACTCGATTCGTCGTCCATGACATTCTTTTCAGCATGGGAGGAGTTGGACAACGAGTCGGATGTACTAGCCATTAAGCACATGAAGGGTGAAGATGTGGACGTGTGGAATGCCGTTGCGTTGTCTTCTTCATCACTTGAGGATGACTCATTTGACGTTGAGTTGTCATCCCAAGTGACGACTTGCATCGCCTTCTTCTTTGCCGGATTCTTATTGGGACACTCCGTTGCAATGTGGCTGTAGCCTCGACATTTGAAGCATTGTACTTGTCCCTCTGAACTTTTCTTATCCTTTGAGAAGTTCTCTTGCTTTCTTGACTTGTAGCTTGAAGAGCCTTTGCCTTTCTTCGACTTTCCGAAGGATAGAGTTTTGCTTGAATTACCCCTTCGAAAGTTGCGTCGAAACTTCCTTGTCAAGAGAGCGAGCTGCTTCTCAAAGTCCTCCATAGATAGGTTCTCGTCATCGTCTGAGGAGGATGAATCCGCGTCTTCTTCCTTTGTTGTTTTCAACGCATAATGTTACGGAATTTGAGTTGGCGTATTTCGTGAATATGTTAAGTCTTGAAGATTGAAGATGAAGATAGCTTGGATCATATACCTCAATCTCAAGAAAGAAGAATTCAAAAGGATCAGGTATGTTTAACTAAATATTTGTGACGATCCGAATACTTCTTATAGTGTAGAAACACCTGGAAGAGGTTTTAATTGCTTAAACATCAAAAACTGGACATGGGACATGTTCAGGATCCGGATCGTGGCTTGCAATCCGGATCCCGAAGGGTGTTTTGTTCATACACTGTTTCAATCCGGATCACAGCATCTTATGATCCGGATCCCGAACACTGGTTTTACCTTTTCACTTTTCCAATCCGGATCAGGATTTGCAATCCGGATCCCGAATGTGATGTTTGGTGAAACTGTATGAACGATCCGGATCGGAGACTACGATCCGGATCCCGAACAAGCTATTTTCTGGAAACCGTCTTTTATGCTTCTGCAATCCGGATCGCCAAATCCAATCCGGATCGCCGTCGGGATTTCTTTCCAGAAAAGGTTGTTTTTGATCCGTATATTCTTCCAAGGTTTCTAACCTATAAATAGACCCTATATTTCATTTTAGGGTTTGGGAATTTTAAGCCGTCATTTCCAAAAGGACGGTTGATCCACATATAGAGAAGAAAGGAAATCAATAGAATTTATTCTATGTTTCTTCATCTATATTGATTAGTTTGATTCTAGGTTTTCATACTCACATCTTGAGTTGAATCAAACTAATGAATACTTAGATGGTATTTCCGATCTATCTTTGATCTAAGTATTCGGCGGATCATCACCACCCAAAAACAACGATTTACCCCAAATCGGCGCGTGGACTCGCGTGGCCTTGTGGATTCAAGGTGCAACCGCTCTCGTGGATTCGGAGCGAGGTACGTTCGTGGATTCGAAGCGTACCATTGGGTGAAGACCGTGGATTCGGTTGGACGTCGTGGATTCGACGTTGGACGCTGTGGATTCAGCGTGGGGCGCAGATCGTGGATTCGAGAAGCGTCGTGGAGCGAGCGGGAAGATCTACTAGGAGCGTATGAAAAAGGTTGAGTCGTCTGTGAGTACGTTATATCACCTTGTACGTGTGTTAATTCTAGTGGATTTCGCCGTGTTATCGGTCCCGTGGTTTTTTACTCCGGTTTGGAGTTTTTCCACGTAAAAATCTTGCGTGTTCATTTATTTTCCGCATTGGGTTTTATTGCGCAATGATTTTTTGAGTGTTTATTGTTTACACCTATTCACCCCCCTCTAGGTGTTTTTTCCCCTATTTAGATCCATATAGTTATAACCCAACAAGTGGTATCAGAGGGAATAGGGTTGTAAACAATGGTTGAAGGTGGAAACATCAATCGACCCCCTTTCTTTGATGGAACAAATTATGCGTACTGGAAAGTGCGGATGAAAGCCTTTTTAATTTCCATCGACGAAAGGGTGTGGCAATCAATTGAATTAGGATGGTCTAATCCAACTGAATTTTTAGATGATGTTCGCACCTTAAAACCTAGGTCGAAATGGACCAAGGAAGAGATAGATGCTTCTTCTTACAATGGCAAGGGAATTAATGCTTTATTTAATGCTTTGTCACAAACTGAGTTCTCTCGCGTCTCGGCATGTGAGACTGCGAAAGAAATCTGGGATGTTCTTCAAGTTACGCATGAGGGAACTAACCTAGTGAAGATTCAGAAACTGCAAATGCTTACGAGCAAGTTTGACTCTATCTCTATGGCAGAGAATGAATCTTTCACTGACTATTACACACGATTGCAAGATATCGTAAACTCATGTGCTAACTTGGGAGAGAAGATTCCAGAATTTAAAGTTGTAAGAAAAATTCTTAGAACTCTTCCTGAACGATTTCGCCCGAAGGTTGCAGCCATTGAAACAATTAAACACCCGGACGAAATGCGTGTAGAAGAATTAGTAGGTGCTTTACAAACTTATGAAATGACATTTCCTACTAACTATTCTTCTGGAAAAGCATCCTCTTCTAAGTCTTCAGGTTACGCATTGAAATCAACTAAAGAAGAAGACGCGGATTCATCCTCCTCGGACGACGACGAGAATCTTTCTATGGAGGACTTTGAGAAGCAGCTCGCTCTCTTGACAAGGAAGTTTCGCCGCAACTTCGAAGGGGTAATTCAAGCAAAACTCCATCCTTCGGAAAGTCGAAGAAAGGCAAGGGTCCTTCAAGTTTCAAGTCAAGAAACCAAGAGAACTTCTCAAAGGATAAGAAAAGTTCAGAGGGACAAGTTCAGTGCTTCAAATGTCGAGGCTACGGCCACATTTCAACGGAGTGTCCCAACAAGAATCCGGCAAAGAAGAAGGCGATGCAAGTCGTCACTTGGGATGACAACTCACGTCAAATGAGTCATCGTCAAGTGATGAAGAAGACAACGCGACAGCATTCCACGCGTCCACCTCTTCACCCTTCATGTGCTTAATGGCAAGTACATCCGAGTCATTGTCCAACTCCACTGTTGAAAAGATTGCAACGGACAATGAATCTGATGATTCGGAAGGTGAAGATTTTGCTCTAGCCTACCACAGACTTTGAGGGATTCAAAGAAATTGGCTAAGCAAAACAAGGGGTTGAGAGGGAGATTGCAGGATCTCGAAGAAGAAGTAAAAAGGGTAACTTCTCTCTCAACCGATCTTGAAGTGGAAAGGGATAATCTGACAAAAGTAAATGTTTCCCTTCAAGAGTCCAATGAGCAACTCGAGAAGAATTATATGGATATGGTGAACAAAGCGAATTACTTCTTGAAGCTCAACGGCGAGGCTCGACAGGAAAAATTGGAAATGACGGAGACCATACGCCAACTGAAGGATGACTTAAAGAGATTCTCTTCTGGAAGGAGTAAGTTGGACAGACTTCTTGGTCTTGGTCAAATGAATAAGTTCGGCCTCGGATACACTCAAACTGGAGACATTCCAAGTTCGAGTGGGACAGTATTTGTGCCTCAGTCGGTATCTCCTCCTCCGACACCGGAATTCACGACAAGCAACGACAACAAGCCTACTTCATCCTTCGGGATCGTCAAGACCTAAGGTATGTTTTCGTTGTGGCATTTCAGGGCACATAAGGAGAAATTGCAAGACGGGAATCAAACGCACACCTCAAGCATCTCTTGCAATGACTACCAAAAGGGTGATTCCTCAAAAATCAAATGCAGTTCATTTGAAGGAAAAGACCCTTGGTAGTACACCGCTCAAGACGACATCATCAAGGAGCAGCACTCTTCAACAAGACGCTTTCACCTAGGAAATACTCACGATCATTACCGACGCATTCCAAAAGGGTTTGGGTGCGCAAAGGTGAAATTTTCCCTTGTTTCGTTACAAATATCTCCTTGCATGCATATGATAGTTCGTCTTGGTATCTGGATAGCGGGTGTTCCCGTCATATGACCGGTGATAAAAACTGTTTTCAAACATTTGAGAAAAACTCCGGAGGACTTGTTGTTTTCGGAGATGGTCGGTCTTCCAAAATTGTTGGAAAGGGAACGGTAGCTATTCCAGATGGCCCGGTTCTAAATAATGTGTTATTTGTTCATGGCCTTAAGACTAACCTCATAAGCATAAGTCAACTTTGTGATAATGGTTATTCAGTTAATTTTTCTTCTGATAAATGCACTGTAACTGACATGAACCATGCTTTCTTTTTAAAGGGGGTTAGATCAGAAAACAACTGTTATGTAGTTCCTCATAAGATTTCTGAAAAATGTAACCTAGCATCTTTGAAAAATGAAACACTTTGGCATGAAAGGCTAGGTCACATAAACTTTAAGGAACTTGTTAGAATTTCGAACAAAGATGTGGTCAAGGGGGTTCCTAAACTTTCTTTTGAACAAAACCTTGTGTGTGGCGGTTGCCAAAAGGGAAAACAGTCTAGGACTGCACACAAGAACTTGAACCACATAGGTACAAAACGGCCTTTGGAACTTTTGCACATGGACCTAATGGGGCCAACTCGTCAACCATCTCTGGGAGGTAAATGGTACATTTTCTTATTGGTTGATGATTTTTCTAGATATACTTGGGTAGCATTTTTAAAAGAAAAAGCTGATACCTTTGATTCTTTTCTCGAAATTTGCAATCGTATTATGATTGAAAAGAATGAAAGGATTACTCGAGTTAGGAGTGATAGAGGTGGGGAATTCATAAATTCCAAATTCATTGATTTTTGCTCTTCTAACGGCATTAAACATGAATTCTCTGCACCTTACACACCTCAACAAAATGGTGTAGTCGAGCGCAAGAACAGGGTCGTACAGGAGATGGCTCGTGTTATGCTTCATAGCCGGAACCTTCCTTTATATTTTTGGGCTGAAGCGGTGAACACGGCTGTCTATGTTATCAATCGAGTGTACTTGCGCCCGGGGACTTTAAATACACCATATGAACTATGGTTTAGTAGAAAACCTAATATCAAATATTTTCGTATTTTCGGGAGTCGGTGTTTTATTTTACGTGATCGTGAGAATCTTGGAAAATTTGACTCTCGAAGTGACGAAGGGATTTTCTTAGGTTATTCTACAAACAGTAGAGCATATCGAGTTTTTAACTTAGAATCTAAGACGATTGTAGAATCGATAAATGTTAAGGTAGATGAAGCTTTTCACTTTGAATCTGAAAAATCTACCCTCGATATCTCTCTTGATGATGATTCACCTGCTAATGCATCTTCTTCTAACAATTCTTCCAATAATAATGATGCATCTAACGGTTCTTCAAGTTCAACTGATGTGCAGGAATCATCTCGTGTACCTCCGTCTACTCCTCTACCTCAGACGCTACGCATCTCCAAGGATCACCCTGAAACGAACATCATTGGAGACCCACAAGAAGGAGTTAGAACACGGAGACAATTGGTTTGCGGATTTGCATGCTATGTATCACAAATCGAACCAAAGAACATTGATGAAGCTCTCCAAGATGATTACTGGATTAAAGCAATGCAGGAAGAGCTCCATCAATTCGAGCGAAACAAAGTCTGGGAATTAACGAAGCCTCCGAAGCAACACAATGTGATAGGTACCAAATGGATCTTCAAGAACAAGAAAAATGAAGAAGGTACTATCATCAGGAACAAAGCAAGGTTAGTTGCTCAAGGCTACTCTCAAGTAGAAGGTATAGACTTTGATGAAACTTTCGCCCCTGTAGCTAGACTCGAGTCCATTCGTATATTGTTTGCGATTGCTTGTCATTTTAAAATCAAATTATTTCAAATGGACGTTAAGAGCGCATTTTTAAATGGGTTTTTAAATGAGGAAGTTTATGTGGCTCAACCGAAAGGTTTTGTGGATCATAAACTACCTAACCATGTTTTTCGTCTGAAAAAGGCTCTTTACGGTCTGAAACAAGCACCGCGAGCATGGTACGAAAGGTTGACAAAGCACCTTTTGGAAAAGGGCTACACTCGAGGGGGAGCTGACAGGACTCTCTTTGTGAAGCATTATCAAGACAATTTCATAGTTGCACAAATCTATGTCGATGACATAGTATTTGGAGCAACAAGAGATAATGATGCTTCAAAATTCGCGGAGACCATGGAAAGCGAATTTGAGATGTCCATGATGGGCGAATTGACTTATTTTCTTGGATTACAAGTTAAACAAAACGATGAAGGTATTCACTTGTGTCAATCCAAGTATGCACTGGAGTTGGTCAAAAAGTTTGATCTTGAAAATTCTAAGGATTTTCCAACTCCAATGGGAACTAGCCATAAGGGACTTGGAAGTGAATCACATAGTGAGAATGTAGACGAGAAACTGTATCGAGTATGATTGGGAGTCTACTATATCTCACGGCTAGTCGCCCGGATATATCCTTCAGTGTTGGGATTTGTGCGAGATATCAATCAGCACCGAAGGAGGTTCACCTGAAAGCGGTGAAGCGGATCATCCGATATATCAAAGGTACAATCAGTTTCGGAATTTGGTATCCTATGGGAACGACTTTGGATATTGTTGGATACTCAGATGCCGACTGGGCTGGATCAGTGGATGACCGGAAAAGCACGAGTGGTGCATGCTTCTATCTAGGCCATTGCCTTGTTGCATGGCACAGTAAAAAGCAGAATTGCATAGCACTCTCGACTGCCGAAGCGGAGTACATTTCTGCAGGAAGTTGTTCAACCCAATTGATATGGATGAAAAGCGTGTTGAGCGATTTCCGGATTTCAACAACTTCGGTAAACATTTTATGTGACAACACTAGTGCTATTAACATTTCAAAAAACCCTGTGTTGCACTCTAGAACAAAACATATTGAACTTAGATATCATTTTCTTAGAGAGCTAGTTGAATCAAACATTCTTCAACTGTCATATATTTCAACTGAGGATCAATTAGCTGATATCTTAACAAAACCTTTGGATCAAAAACGTTTTATTCACTTGCGTAAAGCAATTGGCATGCTTTCCTTGAAATAAACTCTTTTGAAACCTTTGCTTAGGTTAGGTTTTGTTTTTGTTTTTGTTTTGTTCTTTATCTATGTTTTGTACATAGGATATTAATTGAGCATAAATCATAATTGACTTTAATTGCATCTTTTTATGCATTTAGAAATTTATTATGCTTTTGATGTCATAATTTCTCAATGTTGCAATGATCATTTACGTTAATTAAACCATCTTTTAAGTGATCAAAGTCAATTTCTCTCTCAATGATCTCTTGGTATAGTCATTATCATATTTGATTGCTTAGTCGAGTATGAATTCGAGATCAATGGTTTGGTTGAATACCTTATATATTAAATAATTGATAGCCAATTGAGGGGGAGTCAAAGAAATGTAAAATGCTCAAAAGATGTGGAAAGAGTTACATCCCAGTGAGGAGTGTGAAAACTACCACCACATGGAGAAAATGAAAGAAAGAAAAAGATACTCCATGAATGAAAAGCAAATTCTTGTTTTAAAAATGTTGATGAAATTCATATTGAAATACTTGACTCAGTCGTATTTCATGGTTGGTATAAGGTGGGATTTTCTTAAAAGATGCTCAAAGAGCCACTCCTTCAACAGATTGTCTAGATATATTATCTAACTTATCTGGGATTTCAAACATCTATTGATCTTGGTATTTCATTTTCTTTACCAAAATTGATGATTTGATAAAGGCATTACACATAAGATCAGGATAGATGTAATTGAAGTTGTTCAACTTTAAGTGTTTTAACTTTCGTAAATTTTCGTTTCATTTTTGGATATTTTTGATAGATTTTGTATAATCTATTTCTTGTTGTATGAAACGATGTCTTTTGTTTAAAGTTGACATGGTAAAGTGCTTACATACTTTTTCTGGATTTTATGGAATTTTTCTGAATTTTTCTGAAGAAAAAGTTGAAGCCGATCCGGATCGGGGTAAGTGATCCGGATCCCGAACGCAGGATTCTTCCTGCGGGTAGCCAATCCGGATTGTAATCACGATACGATCCGGATCGCGGCTAGGGTTTTTATAAGAACAAAGAGGATTTGATTTCTTTTACCCTAATCTTTTGTTTTCAAGCTTCTAGAGTTTCTCTCTCTAGATTTCTTGCGTTTTGGAGCTTCCAAACTCAAAGTTCTTCGGATTCAAGTAAGTTTTATTGATCAAAACTCGGTTTTTACAGTTTTTCATCAAACGTGAGTTGAAATCCTGGATCTTTTTCGTTTGTGATTGGTTTTTGATCAAATTTCTTTTGAAATAAGAACTCTGGGTCAATTAGTTTTGTTTTTATGCTGGGTTTTTACCTGATTAACGAGTTTTTAGGTTTCGATTTCTAAAAATTCGGTTTTAGGGCATAAAAGAGGAATTTTTGAAAATCATGGAATTGATCTATTTTTAAAATTCCTTTTGGAAAACTAATTTGATTCTTGGCTTCTCTACATGATTATGATTGTCTAGGTACAATTTTTCAAATTTTTCAAAATTGACGATTTTTCATGTGTTCTTGAGTTGGTTCTTCACAGGACACTTTCTCCAAAACTCAAAGCACTAGAATCAATGGCACTCTCTTGGATAATTTTTCTGCTGTTCTCGATGGTACACACTCGACCTACAAATAAACTGAAGAGAGCCAAGAAACTCCAACGAAAAGGTGAAGTTGATGTTATCAGTGACACTGAACTTGAAGAAAACAATGATGAAGTACACTGGGACATGTTAACAGATGATGATGATGATGAGGTATTGCCTACTAAATCTAACACAAAAGGAAAAGCACCAATGGTCACTGGGAAAGCTCCTATGTCTGTTCCAACTATTTCTGTGAAACGGAAACGACTTGCTCGACGTCTTGGACTAAGACAAGACACCAATGTTGACACGCCAATTGCTCCTGACTCTCCGCCACGTGTTGAAGAAGTATTCGTCAACACTGATCGTCTTCGAGCGTTTGCACATCGCGAATGCATTGGCGAAAGGCACGTTAACATTGAGGCTCTACGAGGTCACTCCCCGAATTTGGTGTTTTGATAGAACAATCTAACCTTATTCAAGTATGTCGGTTCCCAGAAACCCTTGGCTACTGTTTGCATCATGTGAGGACCTTCTATACCAATGCACGGCATCTTCGCGAGTTTGAGAACGGTCCTATGGAGTTCTACACGAATATCCAAGGCACAAGGTTTAAGATCACTCCACAATTGATTGGCGAGGTTTTGGGAATGGAAGCCAGAAAGACAGGAGTTCACTACTTAAAAGGGGTGAATTTGACAAACACAGTATGGCGAAAAGTTATAGAGGGAATTTGTCTCGAGGGAACACAATCAACCGGGAAATCTGTTCGATCTAAAGAACTTCGTCTTGAATATCGCTTCTTAAACTTCATCACATGTTACAATATACTTCCAAATATGCAGACGAAGGTTGTAAGGTGGGATCGGTTGTCACGCCCCGGGGTCGAAACTGCGACCCGGGCTCGCTAACAGATCCGCCATCTGTACGGAAACTGCCGTACAGACGAAGCGTCAATCCTGCAAAAAGAAACATCTACAGCTAAACAGATATCAGAGCTAAAAGTAAACTACTGCAAAGATTGGAATCCAAATACTGTACAACTGAAAATAAAACAATAACCATCTCCCAAATACGATCATATAAAAAGTCCTCTGATACAAAACCCAAAAGGGAGATATCTCCAATAAATACATCAGTGTACAAACTCTCGATACAAAAATATCCTCACTACAACAGTCTCTCAAACAAATGAACAAAAGGTACAACTCAATACCTCACTACAAGGTTCTCTCAACAGAAGAAAAAGTAGCAACCCAACTACTGAAGCTCTCACCTGAAAGTGGGTACCTCTACACTCTGACAACGGGTAAGGAACTAGCTCGCGACTCCCTCGCCTCGGTCAGAAGGAACAGCAACTGAAACGCGCAACCAGGAGTAGAAGCCCCTGGGGAAAAGACACCACGACGGGTGTGAGAACTACTTCCCACAGTAGTCCTCAGTGGGTGCCGTCTACAAGCCCAACGGTCTGCCCACTAAGTCCACTAGAGGCACAAGGTAACAAGGTACATGGAAAGAAAGGATCTGGGAAAAAGATATCTCTACAGCTACTATGCCTCTATCTAGATGCTCAAGCAGTGGAACAGAAGATGATGTGATGCCTCTACTCACTACTGACAGTATGATGCATCTACTCACTACTGACAATATGATGCATCTACTCACTACTGACAATATGCCACAAGTACTATGCTCAAGGAAAGCTCCACTATGACACATACTATACCAACACTCTCTCAATGTCACCCAATCTCTATGACTGCCACATAGGGTCCAGTCAAGCCTGCGCCTGTCGACTAGGATCGCACCTACCCACCACCACACATCCACATGAGGACGGGATTTACGTGGGGCGTCCTGTCGACTATCTCAAGCGAACTCTAGTGTATCAACTAGTCGCACCATCGCAGCCTCGTCAGGCTCGGTATCATCATCGCACCCGGGGCGTAGCTCGAGGGGAGCGACCCCAACGAACTCAAGTAACACAAGTATCTCATAACCGGCAAAAAGCCGGGCTCAGCAGGCTATAATCCGCGATCAAATCGATCGGTAACTCAAGCTCGAACCACGACTCAGTCGGAAAGGAACCTCGACTCAAACATGAAAAGCCCAACCACTCTCACGGCTATGTCGGAGAACCCTCAACGACGCAACTCAAAACACTAACTCGCTAGAGAAGGAACTACACAGCTGGGACCACCGTCACTCCCAACGGCTCCCACATCGACACCCCGCTCATAGACGAGAAGAACCGACTGACGCGGCATAGGTCCGAGAATCCGTTAGACCGGTGCCTAGAACCCTAATCAAACAAGAACAGACTCTAGGCTCAGCCTATCGAAGTTCTCGATCCTATACCGTTCAGGGATTCGGCCCCTCTCGGTTAAAGTGGGAAACTAACATCAATACACTGAACTCACGGGCTGGAGATGCTCCACAGCCAGAATCGCAAGGAGTTCGAAAACCCCGGGAAACTAATACCTACGTCCCCAATCAAACAAGAACAGGCTATAGGCGTAGCCTCCCGTTGTTTTCGACCCGAGAATGAAATCAGCCCTTAGAACCCAGATCACTCACCCCGGTCGGGTAAGGAAGTTTAGAAAAGAGATGACATTTATTATAAAACATCGTTTCCACTCAACCCCCTTGGGATGAGGATAAAATACTCTTTTTCTTGAAAACCGACTTGAAATGAGAAAACCAATTTTTATAGATTTTAATTCTTGAAAACATCAGTTAAAAACGAGTTTACTTTTCCGAACTTCCAAGGGTAGATGCCGTCGCCCAATCAAACAAGAACAGGCTTCGACGCCCCTAGAATTTCGGAAGAAAAATACTGGTTTTACTAAAATCATGAGTGTCCAAAATCATTCTGGGTTCAAGGTCCTGACAACCCACGTGCACCACGATCACAACACGGTGGTGACGAGCAAAACTGAGAATAACCAGAAACCCGGGACCCCGTTTACTCAAAACGGTTCCCCAAAAATACCAACACTGGCCTAACACGGCTACCAGACTCCACTCGGCCCCCAGGCCCGAGTGCAACTCATCCCACAATACCCTGACCTCTCGGCCCGCTACCCGGGCGAGGAACTCTATGTCTGAAGGAAATGCAAAGTGTGGGATGTCTAAGCAAAAAGAACCTAGCCCAGATTTAGGTTTTCTAAAGTCTGGTCAAACACATGCAACATATGACGGGGGTGCTAGGTCAAGTTCCAAGATTTCTACATTTAAACCGATAAAAGAGAGCAAGGAGGTCACATGAACCTCAGATAATAACAGGAATAAGAATTCCTACAATCTAGCATGCTTCACATGAAAAATAAACTAGCATGCAAAGTCCTACAGCAGTAGAAATACTGAACAGTCCATAAAAGCTTGGAGATAGGGCCACCCACCTCGATTCGCCACCAATTGCTCGTAGACACTTGCAATTGGCCTCCACGCGAAACGGTGCCCGCTGCCGAAGTCCGCACGCAAAACGGAACAAGCTGCCGATACCCGCACGCAAAACGGTGCGGTAAAACACAGTCACTAATCCCCGAACAGCTCCTCCTGGTACATCATACAATCCAAGGTTACACTTATTCCAACACACGCCTAAACGCACTCAGTCTGAAATTCAACCCCAAAGATGTAATTATTTCACCTGCTGGAGGAGTTCCGAAAAATCCAAGAATAATACCACAGCGTTCCTCACGTCGATAGCTTCGAAACGAGTACCTGCACGCACAAAACGGAGTCCCGTAGGCCAAGTTACAAATTCCACAATATCGGCGCGCAGAAATCCAAAACCAAATAACTGTAAACTCCTGTACAGATAAAAGGGAAGTGTACACCTTCGGGGAAGCCTCCAAAAATCCAAGAAAAAATACGGGGACGATCCTTGCGTCGAGTAGATGAAAAAAGTCTATAAGAGCGTCTCAATCCGATGCCCGGTTGCGGAGATAAAAATCCGGCAAGGTGACACTGTCCAAAACTCCATCAGAAAAAGGGGTCCCAGTAAGTATGGCGAAACTCCTCAAAACGAGCAAAACTGGGGGAAGTAGAAAATACCAATATCGTAGCTCTGCCTGTTACGAATCCAACGGTACAAGAATCGCCTGAATCGGAGGTCGGAGTAAGCCGGGGGAGCTCGTGCACCGAAACGCGACGAAGAAGAAAACAAACGGACGAGTGTCGCGCCACGCATCCGCTCCAACGGAACACCTTGCACGCAAAACGAGGTTCGCGACGCGCTACCGCACCACCAAAAACCTCTCCCTCACACTCCCTCTCGCTCTCGGTGAAGAAGAAGGAAAGAAAAGCGGAGAAGAAAAGGCCTGCGGGGAAGAAGAAGAAGAAAAGGGGAGCTGGCGGTCCACGGTTCCGGTCCACGGAACCGGTCCACGGCGCGGCCCAATAGGAGGGCTCCACCGGCCGGTCCACAAGGCCGGGGCGCGTGCACCGGGTCCACGCACGCGCCCCGGGTGCCACGCGGCGCGCGACAACGCGCCCGTTACACGGGCGCGTTACACGCGCCGCGTTGCTCAGGCGCGGGACACGCGCGCGCCACACGGGCGCGCGCGCCCGCGCCCGCGCAGCCGCCAACGGGGGCCCGCCACGTGGCGGGCCCCGCGCAATCCGCGCCGAGGTGCGCCCTGACGCGCGCCTCGGTACGCGTGCCGCTGTCACCTCGCTCCCCGAGCCGCGCCAAAGCCTCGAAAAGCGTGCCGCGTCGCCTCGAAAAACGCGCAAAACATCCGGGCTCCAAAACCAACAAATAAATAGTCCATTCTTAGCGATTTCGCGCGCTGAATCCAAAAACGATGTCCGTTTCTCCAAATTCTCGCCCAAAAATTTGCCGAATGCCCACTCGATCCGATTTTCACGCCGGGTCCACATCTGAAGTCCGATTTGCCCCATTTCAACTCTAAAAAAAATTCCCGAAGGCAACCGGAGAGGTAAACTCTTATCCAAACTTCGCCCGGAGTCCAATTTGACATCTGAATCGCGCGAAATCACTTCCAAACCCCCGACGGGTCCTCTAAATTCCCACGGAATCTCCTTTTAAGCCCGAAGTCCGACACTTGTGTCCAAATTGCGCACGAACACCACCGACGCTCCACGCAGACCTCCAGTGATGCAAACTAAGTCCCAAATTGCACCACAAACCAATTCTGGGCCCCAACACGCACACAAACACCCCCAACGGCCACCGAAAGCTGCCGAACAACCAGAAAACCCTACGCGGGGGATTCCGGGACCTCACACTCTCCCCCACTAAAAAAAAGTTTCGTCCTCGAAACTAACACAGCTCACAAGGGGAGTTTTCCAAGCCACAGGTAAGTATCCATCAACACTGCCCCCAACTCCCCAGTCGACACGCACACTCCGCGAAGCGAGTCCACACGGCGAGGAGTCCAAAAGCTGGAAAAACCTTACAATTCCAAGGGACAGGGAGAAACGACCAACTCTATTTCCAAACTACGCGAAAAACGCCAACACAACCATCAAGAAAGGTAAAGGCCCCATCAGCAGGAGGGACGTCAACCACAACTCTCAGTTTAGAAAACGGCTGAAATTAACGAAAGGTCCGAAAATCCCGAATGGACCAGTGCCCTTGCCCCAATCAAACAAGAACAGGTTCGGGCACCGTCTCCATTTCTGGAGCAGTCTTTCGAAGTTTTCGTCCCGTTCGAAAATCTCAGCACCCAGACAAGAAAAAGGGAGAGAAGGGTTGAAGTCGTTCCTGCCGTGGCCACAAAGCGGAAGCTACGATCTAACCGTAACCCCTAAGGACACAACCTCTAGTCCTAATCGTCACCAACAATCCAAAGTAGCACCAAGCCGCAAACCGCTGAAGCCACAGCTGCAGGAAAGATACCCCGGTGATCTGTGAAAATGAACTCCTCTAATCCAACTCACGGAATGGTAACTGATCTCATTTCCCCAAACAGCAGTCGCACTATACCGCACCAACTGGTCCATCCTGTATGCTCAATCTGAGTCGTGGAGCTGCCACAGAACCGTAACACCTGCCGGTATATTTCCAAGTCTAAACTGTACTGGACACAATCCACAAGGCTTTCCCACTTGCACAATACCGACAGAAATCTGTACCTCTAGTGCACGTGGTAACAATTCTACCTCCAGTCCAGGCAGGAAAGCCAAAAACACTCGACTCAAACTGCTGTAAAGAAATCATGCCCGCGACAACCTGGTCCACTGCCGTAGCGCCCTCCCACCGGGCGGTACAGACTTATCCGCTCGATGTAGATGGTCGTCGCTCAGTCTGCCCGACGTCGTGTCCCTATCAACTTGGCAGAAATCAGAGGAGCTCCTTCATCCCGAAGAGGTAGCAGGGTGCCGTCGCAAGCGGTATTGCCATAGTCACTGCTCAAAGGCATGCTGCCTGAAAAAAGTGTCCCGACTATCCACCCGAAAACATCACCTCTGCCTATGGTAACACTGCGGCGCAGAAAACGGCCCACCACCCATGGCGCAATCATCCTGCTGCTGCTGCTGATACAACGGCTGTGGAGAACCTCTTGGTCTCTGTCTCCTCTGAGGCTCACGACCCTCAAACTGGGATCGTGGCGGCCCCGGGGTGTCGATCTACTAAACTGTCCCAACTCAGGCGCCTCTGGTTGCCTCTCCCCGGAGCTGATCCCCGGGCGCTCCGTCTCTCTCTGACATGATCACTGATCCTCGGTCAACCCACTGAGCCTGCTCAATCGCTGCATCTAACGTCGGCACTCGCCGAAAATGCTCTAAGTGATAGATATTCCGGATTCAGTCCTCTCTCAACTAACTCAACCTTCTGGGCCTTATCCAGGCGATAAGGGGTACACCGCTCAACAATCACCAAACTCGCGAACATACTCCTGAGGAGGTCGACTCCCCTGCTGCAGGCGTCTAAAATCCCTTTCCAGTTTCTGCTTACACTGTCAGGAAAGGAGGCCCTGAACAGCAAAGCACGAAACTCGCTCCAAATCAACAACTGCGCTCCAGGTGGTCCAACAGGACAACTCGACGCCACCAACTCTCGGCGTCTCTTCCAAAAGTGCGTAGCCAAAAGCACCTGATGCTTCTCCATTGCTGCTGTCCAAATTTCAGCCTCCCACGGCTCCAAGCTCAATCCCGCCACTCGGGATGGATCAGACTGCCGGGACTGGCTCAATCAATCGATGATGTCCCAAAGTTCATTGACTATCCGCCATCCACCCTACCTCGGTGCCTCGGCACGACTCGTCGGCACGGAGGGGGCTGCTCGCTCACCAGTGCCACTGGTACAACTGAATATGCCACCGCATAGGAAGAAAGTACTGGGAAACTCTCTAGCAGTACCGCAACCCGCTGTGCTCTCTGCTCCAACAGGCGCATCAAACATTCCATGGCTTCCTCCTGGCATCGGACAGCCTCCGACATCGGTGCCATCGGGTTCCATAACTCTTGGGTCTCGCTCTGCTCTGACAGCTCTGCTTCCCGCTGCTCGGGTACTCTTCAGATGCGGGGTGTGCCCTCTTCACAACACGACGTCACCGGGGTATCGTAATCCGCTGCAAAATAACAAACATCAGGACACATCAACCAAACGACCCAATCCAGCGAAAGTCTAAGGCATGCCACCCATTCCATGGCATTATGTTGTCTGCAGCCAACATAATCGCTTAGGAGAATAAACATGCCAATCACTCATCCCGTCTCTTGGGAGAGGTATAAAACTCAATCAGGACTCTCGCTAAAAGTCGCGACTCTCACGTAGTCATCCTAATGTCCAACCACAAGCCTAGGGTTTCTAAGTCTACCTCGACCTAAAACCTAGGCTCTGATACCACTCTAATCTGTCACGCCCCGGGGTCGAAACTGCGACCCGGGCTCGCTAACAGATCCGCCATCTGTACGGAAACTGCCGTACAGACGAAGCGTCAAACCTGCAAAAAGAAACATCTACAGCTAAACAGATATCAGAGCTAAAAGTAAACTACTGCAAAGACTGGAATCCAAACACTGTACAACTGAAAATAAAACAATATCCATCTCCCAAATACGATCATATAAAAAGTCCTCTGATACAAAACCCAAAAGGGAGATATCTCCAATAAATACATCAGTGTACAAACTCTCGATACAAAAATATCCTCACTACAACAGTCTCTCAAACAAATGAACAAAAGGTACAACTCAATACCTCACTACAAGGTTCTCTCAACAGAAGAAAAAGTAGCAACCCAACTACTGAAGCTCTCACCTGAAAGTGGGTACCTCTACACTCTGACAACGGGTAAGGAACTAGCTCGCGACTCCCTCGCCTCGGTCAGAAGGAACAGCAACTGAAGCGCAACCAGGAGTAGAAGCCCCTGGGGAAAAGACACCACGACGGGTGTGAGAACTACTTCCCACAGTAGTCCTCAGTGGGTGCCGTCTACAAGCCCAACGGTCTGCCCACTAAGTCCACTAGAGGCACAAGATAACAAGGTACATGGAAAGAAAGGATCTGGGAAAAAGATATCTCTACAGCTACTATGCCTCTATCTAGATGCTCAAGCAGTGGAACAGAAGATGATGTGATGCCTCTACTCACTACTGACAGTATGATGCATCTACTCACTACTGACAATATGATGCATCTACTCACTACTGACAATATGCCACAAGTACTATGCTCAAGGAAAGCTCCACTATGACACATACTATACCAACACTCTCTCAATGTCACCCAATCTCTATGACTGCCACATAGGGTCCAGTCAAGCCTGCGCCTGTCGACTAGGATCGCACCTACCCACCACCACACATCCACATGAGGACGGGATTTACGTGGGGCGTCCTGTCGACTATCTCAAGCGAACTCTAGTGTATCAACTAGTCGCACCATCGCAGCCTCGTCAGGCTCGGTATCATCATCGCACCCGGGGCGTAGCTCGAGGGGAGCGACCCCAACGAACTCAAGTAACACAAGTATCTCATAACCGGCAAAAAGCCGGGCTCAGCAGGCTATAATCCGCGATCAAATCGATCGGTAACTCAAGCTCGAACCACGACTCAGTCGGAAAGGAACCTCGACTCAAACATGAAAAGCCCAACCACTCTCACGGCTATGTCGGAGAACCCTCAACGACGCAACTCAAAACACTAACTCGCTAGAGAAGGAACTACACAGCTGGGACCACCGTCACTCCCAACGGCTCCCACATCGACACCCCGCTCATAGACGAGAAGAACCGACTGACGCGGCATAGGTCCGAGAATCCGTTAGACCGGTGCCTAGAACCCTAATCAAACAAGAACAGACTCTAGGCTCAGCCTATCGAAGTTCTCGATCCTATACCGTTCAGGGATTCGGCCCCTCTCGGTTAAAGTGGGAAACTAACATCAATACACTGAACTCACGGGCTGGAGATGCTCCACAGCCAGAATCGCAAGGAGTTCGAAAACCCCGGGAAACTAATACCTACGTCCCCAATCAAACAAGAACAGGCTATAGGCGTAGCCTCCCGTTGTTTTCGACCTGAGAATGAAATCAGCCCTTAGAACCCAGATCACTCACCCCGGTCGGGTAAGGAAGTTTAGAAAAGAGATGACATTTATTATAAAACATCGTTTCCACTCAACCCCCTTGGGATGAGGATAAAATACTCTTTTTCTTGAAAACCTTCTTGAAAACCGACTTGAAATGAGAAAACCAATTTTTATAGATTTTAATTCTTGAAAACATCAGTTAAAAACGAGTTTACTTTTCCGAACTTCCAAGGGTAGATGCCGTCGCCCAATCAAACAAGAACAGGCTTCGACACCCCTAGAATTTCGGAAGAAAAATACTGGTTTTACTAAAATCATGAGTGTCCAAAATCATTCTGGGTTCAAGGTCCTGACAACCCACGTGCACCACGATCACAACACGGTGGTGACGAGCAAAACTGAGAATAACCAGAAACCCGGGACCCCGTTTACTCAAAACGGTTCCCCAAAAATACCAACACTGGCCTAACACGGCTACCGGACTCCACTCGGCCCCCAGGCCCGAGTGCAACTCATCCCACAATACCCTGACCTCTCGGCCCGCTACCCGGGCGAGGAACTCTATGTCTGAAGGAAATGCAAAGTGTGGGATGTCTAAGCAAAAAGAACCTAGCCCAGATTTAGGTTTTCTAAAGTCTGGTCAAACACATGCAACATATGACGGGGGTGCTAGGTCAAGTTCCATGATTTCTACATTTAAACCGATAAAAGAGAGCAAGGAGGTCACACGAACCTCAGATAATAACAGGAATAAGAATTCCTACAATCTAGCATGCTTCACATGAAAAATAAACTAGCATGCAAAGTCCTACAGCAGTAGAAATACTGAACAGTCCATAAAAGCTTGGAGATAGGGCCACCCACCTCGATTCGCCACCAATTGCTCGTAGACACTTGCAATTGGCCTCCACGCGAAACGGTGCCCGCTGCCGAAGTCCGCACGCAAAACGGATCAAGCTGCCGATACCCGCACGCAAAACGGTGCGGTAAACACAGTCACTAATCCCCGAACAGCTCCTCCTGGTACATCATACAATCCAAGGTTACACTTATTCCAACACACGCCTAAACGCACTCAGTCTGAAATTCAACCCCAAAGATGTAATTATTTCACCTGCTGGAGGAGTTCCGAAAAAAATCCAAGAATAATACCACAGCGTTCCTCACGTCGATAGCTTCGAAACGAGTACCTGCACGCACAAAACGGAGTCCCGTAGGCCAAGTTACAAATTCCACAATATCGGCGCGCAGAAATCCAAAACCAAATAACTGTAAACTCCTTTACAGATAAAAGGGAAGTGTACACCTTCGGGGAAGCCTCCAAAAATCCAAGAAAAATTACGGGGACGATCCTTGCGACGAGTAGATGAAAAAAGTCTATAAGAGCGTCTCAATCCGATGCCCGGTTGCGGAGATAAAAATCCGGCAAGGTGACACTGTCCAAAACTCCATCAGAAAAAGGGGTCCCAGTAAGTATGGCGAAACTCCTCAAAACGAGCAAAACTGGGGGAAGTAGAAAATACCAATATCGTAGCTCTGCCTGTTACGAATCCAACGGTACAAGAATCGCCTGAATCGGAGGTCGGAGTAAGCCGGGGGAGCTCGTGCACCGAAACGCGACGAAGAAGAAAACAAACGGACGAGTGTCGCGCCACGCATCCGCTCCAACGGAACACCTTGCACGCAAAACGAGGTTCGCGACGCGCTACCGCACCACCAAAAACCTCTCCCTCACACTCCCTCTCGCTCTCGGTGAAGAAGAAGGAAAGAAAAGCGGAGAAGAAAAGGCCTGCGGGGAAGAAGAAGAAGAAAAGGGGAGCTGGCGGTCCACGGTTCCGGTCCACGGAACCGGTCCACGGCGCGGCCCAATAGGAGGGCTCCACCGGCCGGTCCACAAGGCCGGGGCGCGTGCACCGGGTCCACGCACGCGCCCCGGGTGCCACGCGGCGCGCGACAACGCGCCCGTTACACGGGCGCGTTACACGCGCCGCGTTGCTCAGGCGCGGGACACGCGCGCGCCACACGGGCGCGCGCGCCCGCGCCCGCGCAGCCGCCAACGGGGGCCCGCCACGTGGCGGGCCCCGCGCAATCCGCGCCGAGGTGCGCCCTGACGCGCGCCTCGGTACGCGTGCCGCTGTCACCTCGCTCCCCGAGCCACGCCAAAGCCTCGAAAAGCGTGCCGCGTCGCCTCGAAAAACGCGCAAAACATCCGGGCTCCAAAACCAACAAATAAATAGTCCATTCTTAGCGATTTCGCGCGCTGAATCCAAAAACGATGTCCGTTTCTCCAAATTCTCGCCCAAAAATTTGCCGAATGCCCACTCGATCCGATTTTCACGCCGGGTCCACATCTGAAGTCCGATTTGCCCCATTTCAACTCTAAAAAAATTCCCGAAGGCAACCGGAGAGGTAAACTCTTATCCAAACTTCGCCCGGAGTCCAATTTGACATCTGAATCGCGCGAAATCACTTCCAAACCCCCGACGGGTCCTCTAAATTCCCACGGAATCTCCTTTTAAGCCCGAAGTCCGACACTTGTGTCCAAATTGCGCACGAACACCACCGACGCTCCACGCAGACCTCCAGTGATGCAAACTAAGTCCCAAATTGCACCACAAACCAATTCTGGGCCCCAACACGCACACAAACACCCCCAACGGCCACCGAAAGCTGCCGAACAACCAGAAAACCCTACGCGGGGGATTACGGGACCTCACATCGGTTGTTGTTCTTGTATCTCATAGGACATCCATCAGAGGCAACGGCATTGAATATCAACGTTCCGTACATCATCTGGAATAGAATGGCGCGATATGTTGAGCATCCTCATCCCACTGAGAGAATTCCATTTCCATTGATTATAATGAGGATTCTAAAGAAATTTCAGGTTGATATTACCTCTACAACATATCATCACTCTCTGAGCATGATAGATGAGTCTACTATTGTCAAATCCCTTCACAAGTTGCCGCATGTCACTCAAGCTCCTGCGTCTGGAACGAAGCCCGGTACAAGCACGGCTGCATCACCATCTCGACAAGCACCTGGAACAGATAATGAAGTATCATTAACTTCGATCCTCAAGTTACAGCAACAGCTATTGGTCAAGCAGGAAGAAATTTTGAAGGAACAACAAAGGATTGCCAATGAGCTTGAAATAACAACAGCAGCTCACATTACCATCACGCAGAAGATAAATTCAATGGACGAGAGGATGCGAAAGATAATGTCTAAGATAGGTTGCACAAGTTCTGAAGATTCAGATTCTGAAAACTGATTATTTTTGTCTCATTTTCTTTTGTGCAGGATTTTTAGGTGTTAGTATTATTTCTAACCTTTAGTTTAGTTCTCAGTTTGTGCATATTACTAGATTTTTTTTTTTTTTCTCTCCTTACATATTGTAGCTCTTGCTACGTTTTGGCTTTGTTTTGTGACAAAAAGGGGGAGAGAGTTAGAGAGAACTTTGAACAATGATAATGATGTGAATTGGTGATCATTAAGGTAAGTATGACTCCAACTTCAACTTTGCATTTATCTTGTGATTTGATGCATGCTCCTACTAACTATTCGACTAACTATTTGGGCATGTAATATGACTAACAAGTTGATGTTGGACTAACACTTTGTGACATTTGGTTTTTGATTGCTTAGAAGATATGTTGGTTTTTAACTATGATTCTTTCACATATCTGAATTCTCAAATGTCATGATGAGAATAAACTCTATCTCTGTACTTGGTTTTGTATGTTTCAATTCTTGAGGTATCTAACGATTTCTTTTGTCAAGAATGATTTCTTTGTGCAGAGAGTACAGATGTCTAAGTCTAGAGTCTGTTTTAGGAGTTTATCTCATGTTTTTAAGTTTTGGATCTTCATTGTAAATTTTTGTTGTATGGTGATAGCAACAAAAATATCTTTTTGAATTTTCTTTTGTGGATCTGTGTTTGTCACGAAACCGCCAAAGGGGGAGATTGTTACGGAATTTGAGTTGGCGTATTTCGTGAATATGTTAAGTCTTGAAGATTGAAGATGAAGAAGCTTGGATCATATACCTCAATCTCAAGAAAGAAGAATTCAAAAGGATCAGGTATGTTTAACTAAATATTTGTGATGATCCGAATACTTCTTATAGTGTAGAAACACCTGGAAGAGGTTTTAATTGCTTAAACATCAAAAACTGGACATGGGACATGTTCAGGATCCGGATCGTGGCTTGCAATCCGGATCCCGAAGGGTGTTTGTTCATACACTGTTTCAATCCGGATCACAGCATCTTATGATCCGGATCCCGAACACTGGTTTTACCTTTTCACTTTTCCAATCCGGATCAGGATTTGCAATCCGGATCCCGAATGTGATGTTTGGTGAAACTGTATGAACGATCCGGATCGGAGACTACGATCCGGATCCCGAACAAGCTATTTTCTGGAAACCGTCTTTTGTGCTTCTGCAATCCGGATCGCCAAATCCAATCCGGATCGCCGTCGGGATTTCTTTCCAGAAAAGGTTGTTTTTGATCCGTATATTCTTCCAAGGTTTCTAACCTATAAATAGACCCTATATTCATTTTAGGGTTTGGGAATTTTAAGCCGTCATTTCCAAAAGGACGGTTGATCCACATATAGAGAAGAAAGGAAATCAATAGAATTTATTCTATGTTTCTTCATCTATATTGATTAGTTTGATTCTAGGTTTTCATACTCACATCTTGAGTTGAATCAAACTAATGAATACTTAGATGGTATTTCCGATCTATCTTTGATCTAAGTATTCGGCGGATCATCACCACCCAAAAACAACGATTTACCCCAAATCGGCGCGTGGACTCGCGTGGCCTTGTGGATTCAAGGTGCAACCGCTCTCGTGGATTCGGAGCGAGGTACGTTCGTGGATTCGAAGCGTACCATTGGGTGAAGACCGTGGATTCGGTTGGACGTCGTGGACTCGACGTTGGACGCTGTGGACTCAGCGTTGGGCGCAGATCGTGGATTCGAGAAGCGTCGTGGAGCGAGCGGGAAGATCTACTAGGAGCGTATGAAAAAGGTTGAGTCGTCTGTGAGTACGTTATATCACCTTGTACGTGTGTTAATTCTAGTGGATTTCGCCGTGTTATCGGTCCCGTGGTTTTTTACTCCGGTTTGGAGTTTTTCCACGTAAAAATCTTGCGTGTTCATTTATTTTCCGCATTGGGTTTTATTGCGCAATGATTTTTTGAGTGTTTATTGTTTACACCTATTCACCCCCCTCTAGGTGTTTTTTCCCCTATTTAGATCCATGTAGTTATAACCCAACACATAACCTGAAGACTTAGAAGAGGATGCTTTTCTAGAAGAATAGTTAGTAGGAAATGTCATTTCATATGTTTGTAATGAACCAACTAATTCTTCTACACGCATTTCGTCCGGGTGTTTAATTGTTTCAATGGCTGCGACCTTTGGGCGAAATCGTTCAGGAAGAGTTCTTAATATCTTTCTTACAACTTTAAATTCTGGAATCTTCTCTCCCATGTTAGCACATGAGTTTACGATGTCTTGCAATCGTGTGTAATAGTCTGTGAAAGATTCATTTTCTGCCATAGAAATAGAGTCAAACTTGCTCGTAAGCATTTGCAGTTTTTGAATCTTCACAAGGTTAGTTCCCTCATGCGTAACTTGAAGAACATCCCAGATTTCTTTCGCAGTCTCACATGCCGAGACGCGAGAGAACTCAGTTTGTGACAAGGCATTAAATAGAGCATTAATTCCTTTGCCATTGTAAGAAGATGAATCAATCTCTTCCTTGGTCCATTTCGACCTAGGTTTGATGGTGCGAACATCAGCAATAATTTCAGTTGGATTAGACCATCCTAATTCAATTGATTGCCACACCCGTTCGTCGATGGAAATTAAAAAGGCTTTCATCCGTACTTTCCAGTAGGCATAATTTGTTCCATCGAAGAAAGGGGGTCTGTTGATGTTTCCACCTTCAACCATTGTTTACAACCCTATTCCCGCTCTGATACCACTTGTTGGGTTATATATATTAATGGGATCTAAATAGGGGAAAAAACACCTAGAGGGGGGTGAATAGGTGTAAACAATAAACACTCAAAAAATCATTGCGCAATAAAACCCAATGCGGAAATTAAAATAAACACGCAAGATTTTTACGTGGAAAAACTCCAAACCGGAGTAAAAAACCACGGGACCGATCACACGGCGAAATCCACTAGAATTAAAACACGTACAAGGTGATATACCGTACTCACAGACGACTCAACATTTTACCATACGCTCCTAGTAGATCTTCTGTGAGGACCCGATCTCCGCAGTGCTGCTGCAGTGCGTTGGGGTGGCTATTGGAGGCCTACTTGGTATGTTGGAGGTGTTTGGGGCATAATTGGGCATAAGAGTTGGACTTCGGGGCTTAATTGGATGATGTGAGTGATCGGAGGACCCCGTGGAGGGTTTAGAGGTGGTTTCGCGCGAAACGGATATTAAATTTGGGCTCCGCGCGAAATTTGGGCTAAGAACACATCTCCGGGTGCCTTCGGCAATTTTCAGAGTTGGAATTTGGCAAAACGGACGTCAAATTCGGATTCAGCGCGCGAAAACGGTCAAAATGGACTACCTACTTGACTTTTAGGGCACGGGTTACTGTTCACCGTCGGAACAGTAACTCCGGCGATCGCCGGCGGAACCGGCGGCAACGGGCAGCGGCGCGGCCTCGGGCAGGCGGAGAGCGGCGCGGGCAGGGCGCGTGGACGCGGGCAGGGTGCGCGGTCCACGCGGCCGGCGTGCACCGGAGCGGGGGGGGCCACGTGGCAGTTTCCCATTGGTTGGTTCATGGGTCGCGGTCCACGGAGCATAGCGGGGTGTACGGTGGACCGGAGCGGGGACACGTGGCACCTTCCTATTGGATCGGTGCAGTGGTCTCGGCGCACGCAGGGTGCGCGGGCAGGCCGGGCAGGCCGGGCAGGTGCGCGGGCAGGCGCAGGAGGTGCAGGGTTGTGGTGTGCCACGTGGCAGTCACCTGTTGGTTGAGCGGTGGACACGTGGCATGCCCTGGTTCGTCGGGTGGACGAAGTGGGTGCACCGGGTGCAGCGATTGTCTGGCATGGACACGTGGCGCGCGGGGATTGGCTGTGCTACTGTGCGCGTGCGGCGAGGCAGGTGGCGTGGCAGGCGGCGGTGGCAGGCGTGGCAGGCGGCGGCCGGCTGGCGTGGCGGGCACGGCGGCGAGGTGGCGCACGCGGGCCCCACGTGGCGGCCCGCCATTGGCGGGCGCCAACGGCCCCGTTGACCAAGGGCGGCAACGTGGCGCGAGGGGAGCGGCCGGGTTGGCTGTTCGGTGTTCGGGGACACGTGTCAGCGCGTGGAGCGGGTCGGACGGGCACGCGGTCCGACCAGATCGGGTGTGCGGGCTTGGGCCGTGTGGGCCGGGTTACTGTGCGCGCCCGAATGTTTGGGCCGGGCCGCACTGTTTGCGCCCGAAAAGATTCGGGCGCCCGAAAGTGAGGACACAGTGGGCATTTTTGGATTTGTTTGGAATGGCCTATATATACCAACCCGAGCCCCTTCTTTTCAAGTTTTTCTCCCCTTTTCGAGCCTCTTCTGCCCGAGCCACCTTAAGGAGATTTGTTCACCTCTTGATCCTTGATCTTGCTGCCAAGTCCTAGGATTTTAGGAGGCTCGAATCCCGAGGTTCCCCATTTTACGGCGCGGCGCGACGATGCATTTCCTGTTTCCTTCTTCGGCGCAGCAGTGATGTTTTGGCTCCCCTGGGCTACCCCGAGGTCCCTTTTCAGTGATTCTTACGCCGGCTGACTCCTTACAGGTAGGGCTTCAACTTTCATTTTGATCACGCTTTTCTGTTTCGAGGTTTTGGCACGGATCCCGAGGCAAACAGTGACCCCTTTTTGCTGTGTGGATTTCCTTGACAGCAGCGGAGTATTTCGGCCATATCTTCGCGCACGAGCGTCAGACGGAGACGAGCTTGTACAACTTTTTCATCTACTGATCGCAAGGAACGCGTTCGTATTTTTCTTGGAATTTCCTGAGATTTATTTCGAGGTGAAAATCACTGTTTTCTCAGTGTACAGTGTGCAGTTTTCTTCACAGTTTGTTGTTTGGATTACCACCTTGCCGAATTTATAACTTGTCTTACCGAACTCAGATTTGGGCGTGCAAGCTACCGTTGCGAAGCTATTGACGCGAGGATCGCCGTGAGATTTTTATGGGAATTTTCTGGGCATTTTCTGCAGGTGATAATTTAACAGTTTTGGGACTGATATTGTATGTGAACTGTATGAGCAGTATTTGGGAACTTAGGTGTGTTTTGTGAACTTTGTATTGTGCCAGGAGTGTTACGGGTGTGCTGAACTTGTTGGAGCAAGGGAATGGAGTTTTTGGTATTCTCAGCTGTACGGATTTGGACAGTTGCACTTCAGGTGGGTGGTTGTTGTTTGCCTCTATTTTGACATGCTCACTAGGAATATTAGGGTGATCCCTTTATTTGGATATGCATGCTTAAATTAATATAATTGTGAGCCTATCATATGGAAAGTACTATTGTGGATATCTGATAGTGGTTGGGACTTATACATGTTTGTATGGATAGAATTTTAGCACTTAACCTTGCATGTGGAATTTACTTTCATGTTGGGATAATATGAAATGACTTGTAGGAGAGTACCACTTGAGGATCTGTTGTACATGCATAGGTGGATGATTTATGTGAGATTAATTTGGTGAATATAGCATGTTGGAACAGGATTATTGGGATACTTTAATAGTAATAATCAACTTGCCATGTTAGCACATAGATTTTATGAAAATGGGTTAAATAGAGAAATTATTGAGACATTATGACATAACTTTGTGCGGGTACCACTTTGGTGATTTATCATGGATCAGGGATTATAGACATGTGTGGTTGAATAATGATTTTAGCATGTTGACGGTTATATCCATGCGGAGCTATTAATTGATACACATGTGGATCCACTATTTGTCACACTTTCTTTTATCGCTCTTGAGGACTTATGCATGCTTGTATGGTCATCTAGATAGGCCACCTTTTATTGCTGCACTATCATTTTGGGACTTGACTTAGGAGAAACCATGTTTGTTTCCTTTTCTCCTTCTTATTTAGACCTTTGAGTCTGGTTGCTCGGGTTCGAGCAGGGGTTTGGGATAGTGTAGCGGGGACCTGAGGGTCGGTGACGGGTTGTGTTTGATTATGGGTTGTGGGGTATTGCGGCTACCGCGGACGGTAGGCGGTTGACCGGATACATGTTATTTTACCTGATTTTGGATTGGGGGATTATAGCGGCTACCGTGGACAGTAGGCGGTTGACCGGATGTCGGATGTGGGACATGATTGTGATTGGGGGTATTGCGGCGATCGCGGATTTTGGGCGATCGACCGGATGTTCATTTGTGCATCAGATTGGGGGATCTATGTTTCTTTTAGTGGAGGGTGTGTTCCACTGGGGCTTTACAGTTGTGATCTACTCCTGCTTTTGGTACTTATCTTACCGGCGCGGTTATTGCCCGGTGGTGCTTTCCTCGTGAGGGTCGCTCCCCACGAGTTCCCCTCCGAGGGCCGGGGCCAGACAGTTATTGACGGTTTTGCTATCACATCGGCGCGGCTTACTTGCCCGATGATGAGGGCGGTACAGATTGGGTTCATCTGGGACGGTTGGTTATTGTTGCATACGGTTATTCCAGTCTAGGACTGTATTTTAGAGGCATAGTAGTGGTAGTTTCCTTTCTTCGGCAGTCATTATTTCTTACCACTCTTCTTTCCCCTTTTGTCTCTGGTAGACCTAGTGGGTGTGTCAGAGTTTGAGGTTTTACCCACTAGGGGAGGCTACTGGTTTACTAGTAGTTCTCACCCCCATTCTTCTTTCTCTTTTTTTCTCCTTTGTTTTGCAGAGCCTTTTGCGGGTGCTGCTGGGCTTACAGCGGCGGGTCGAGGAGAGAGGACGGCTGAGTAGCTAGACAGTGGACCCGACAGTGAGTTAGCTAGACTTGCACCTCCTTTATATTCTATCTCAGACGGTTGTACTTTTGGGACTGGCTTTTGCCAGCAGGTTGTAATTATTCTTGGTGAGCTGGGAGAGACAGATGTATCATTTTTACTGATGTATTGTATTTTATTTCCAGCTTCAGTCTGAGATGTAGTATTTTCTGTTCAGCTCTGATTGTTACGCTCTTTTATTATTATCTCTTATATCTGAGCAGGTTACCGACGCTTCGTGTATGCGGGAAATACCGCATGCACGGCGGATCTGTAGACGGGCCCGGATTCTGGTTTACACCCGGGGCGTGACAGATTAAGATGGTATCAGAGCTTAGGGATAGGTCAGTTGGGACTGTAGAAACCCTAGGCTTATGGTTGGACCCTAGGATGACTTCGAGAGAGTCGTGATTTTAGCGAGAGTCCTGATTGAGTTTTATACCTCTCCCGAGTGATGGGATGGGTGATTGGCATGTTTATTCTCCTAAGCAATTATGTTGGCTGCAGACAACATAATGCGGCGGAACGGTTGACATGCTCTAGACTCTCGCCGGATTGGGTCGAGTTTTGTTTTGTGCTGTGGTGCAGTTGGTCGTGGTGAGCGGTGTCTCCCCGACGCGTTGTGCGGATTGGTGTGCGCTCGTCGCAGCGGTGGAGCTCGAGCGGATTGTTTTGGGGCCGGATACCCAGATTGAGGTTAGAGAGCTCCAGGCCCCGATGGCAGGATTGTCTGAGGAATATCAGCGGCAGAGTGAGCCGCTGGTCTGAGTGACACAGTTGTCGGAGCAGTGGGCAGCCCGACAGTGTTTTTCTCCTGAGACCACCTGGTTGCAGTATCCTCAGCGGCAGCGATTCCTGTGGCGCCGATTGAGTGAGTAGCCCCCTCCGTGCCAATGTTTAGTGCCGAGGCACCGAGGCGGGGTGGATAGCTGACAGTTGATGAGTTGTGGGATATTTTGATTTTACCCCATCTTTGTACGGTTTAGAGCTGGTGGAGCACTGGTAGATGGTGTGGCAAGGTCTGCGTGGAAGAAGCTATGCTAAGTTGTTGTGGTATAAGTTTTAGCTTTGAGAGCATATCTTCTTGGATTACTTGTTCTAGCTGTAAGGGGCAGCGGTGGTAAGCTGGCCATAATGGACGCTATGCGCGAATGGCTGAGACCGGCAGTTATTGTTGAGGTGAGGAGCTTTTGGACCGGATAGTGCCAGTGGAGCTTGACGAGCGGATGATGAGATTGGTACCAGCGCCGATTTAACCTAGTCAGTGGTGGGAGATGGATTTGCGAGTTATTGTGATACCTCCCATAGTGGCTGTAGAGCTACCATTAGTTTTTTTGATGAGCACCCAGGATCACCCTGACAGGGCCACTGTGGTGGCGGATACCCGGAGTAAGAGAGCTATTTGGAGTTGGGTCTGATGATTTCGTAGCTGGCGCTGTGTGGACTGTCGAGGCAAACGTGGCACTAAGGACTCTTGGGATGATAGACTGTGGCTGAATGGTTCGCTCGGATGGTCAAGATTTGGGAGCGACCGGGCGAGGATCTTCCCCCTGGTCAAGGCTCTTTTTCTTTCGGAGTTGCCTTGCATGTCACTGGTTTGGGAGTTGAGGATACAACTCCCGAAATTTGATGAAGTGATCGTCTGGAGCGGGTACCCTTTTTGAGCCTGGAGGATTGGATTTGCCAGCAGCAAGGGTACTGGATCTGCTCGAAGTTTGATTTGTGATCTGGTTCCCTCGACTGCTTATAGTGTGTGCTGATGCCGGAGAGTTGGGGAGGTGTTTCTACACCCTGATGGTTTTGGATTAGAGATCAGGGTTTACGGGATCAGTTAGAGGACTTATTGGTTGCCTCGGGGGTACAGAGATATTTGGATCGAGCTGGTGTGCCGATGGACTTGTGGTTGGATTATTTGAGGCCCTGGGAGGAGCGGAGGCTTGTACCGATGCAGATTACTTGGTAGCCCGAGCTGTTAGCCAACCATACTTGGTTGAGTTGGTACGATTCTTCTGGAGTGCCTGCCTTTATTTGTTCTAGTTGGAGACCCGAGGACTGCATCGCGTCGCTGGAGGAGGTATTTGTCAGCCTTGGGAGCTTGAGTGGTGGATGATTGGATATTTACCCCCCTTTTTATTTGGTTGAGTTTCCGTGTTGAGGAACGATTTTAGTTTCGAGGACGAAACTTTCTTTTAGTGGGGGAGGATGTGAGGACCCGGATCTCCGCAGTGCTGCTGCAGTGCGTTGGGGTGGCTATTGGAGGCCTACTTGGTATGTTGGAGGTGTTTGGGGCATAATTGGGCATAAGAGTTGGACTTCGGGGCTTAATTGGATCATGTGAGTGATCGGAGGACCCCGTGGAGGGTTTAGAGGTGGTTTCGCGCGAAACGGATATTAAATTTGGGCTCCGCGCGAAATTTGGGCTAAGAACACATCTCCGGGTGCCTTCGGCAATTTTCAGAGTTGGAATTTGGCAAAACGGATGTCAAATTCGGATTCAGCGCGCGAAAACGATCAAAATGGACTACCTACTTGACTTTTAGGGCACGGGTTACTGTTCACCGCCGGAACAGTAACTCCGGCGATCGCCGGCGGCGCCGGCGGCAACGGGCAGCGGCAGAGGGCGGCGGCGCGGCCTCGGGCAGGCGGAGAGCGGCGCGGGCAGGGCGCGTGGGCGCGGGCAGGGTGCGCGGTCCACGCGGCCGGCGTGCACCGGAGCGGGGGGGGGCCACGTGGCAGTTTCCCATTGGTTGGTTCATGGGTCGCGGTCCACGGAGCATAGCGGGGTGTACGGTGGACCGGAGCGGGGACACGTGGCACCTTCCTATTGGATCGGTGCAGTGGTCTCGGCGCACGCAGGGTGCGCGGGCAGGCCGGGCAGGCCGCGCGGGCAGGCGCAGGAGGTGCAGGGTTGTGGTGTGCCACGTGGCAGTCACCTGTTGGTTGAGCGGTGGACATGTGGCATGCCGTGGTTCGTCGGGTGCACGGAGTGGGTGCACCGGGTGCAGCGATTGTCTGGCATGGACACGTGGCGCGCGGGGATTGGCTGTGCTACTGTCCGCGTGCGGCGAGGCAGGTGGCGTGGCAGGCGGCGGTGGCAGGCGTGGCAGGCGGCGGCCGGCTGGCGTGGCGGGCACGGTGGCGAGGTGGCGCACGCGGGCGCCACGTGGCGGCCCGCCATTAGCGGGCGCCAACGGCCCCGTTGACCAAGGGCGGCAACGTGGCGCGAGGGGAGCGGCCGGGTTGGCTGTTCGGTGTTCGGGGACACGTGTCAGCGCGTGGAGCGGGTCGGACGGGCACGCGGTCCGACCAGATCGGGTGTGCGGGCTTGGGCCGTGTTACTGTGCGCGCCCGAATGTTTGGGCCGGGCCGCACTGTTTGCGCCCGAAAAGATTCGGGCGCCCGAAAGTGAGGACACAGTGGGCATTTTTGGATTTGTTTGGAATGGCCTATATATACCAACCCGAGCCCCTTCTTTTCGAGTTTTTCTCCCCTTTTCGAGCCTCTTCTGCCCGAGCCACCTTAAGGAGATTTGTTCACCTCTTGATCCTTGATCTTCCTGCCAAGTCCTAGGATTTTAGGAGGCTCGAATCCCGAGGTTCCCTATTTTACGGCGCGGCGCGACGATGCATTTCCTGTTTCCTTCTTCGGCGCAGCAGTGATGTTTTGGCTCCCCTGGGCTACCCCGAGGTCCCTTTTCAGTGATTCTTACGCCGGCTGACTCCTTACAGGTAGGGCTTCAACTTTCATTTTGATCGCGCTTTTCCGTTTCGAGGTTTTGGCACGGATCCCGAGGCAAACAGTGACCCCTTTTTGCTGTGTGGATTTCCTTGACAGCAGCGGAGTATTTCGGCCATATCTTCGGGCACGAGCGTCAGACGGAGACGAGCTTGTACAACTTTTTCATCTACTGATCGCAAGGAACGCGTTCGTATTTTTCTTGGAATTTTCTGAGATTTATTTCGAGGTGAAAATCACTGTTTTCTCAGTGTACAGTGTGCAGTTTTTCTTCACAGTTTGTTGTTTGGATTACCACATTGCCGAATTTATAACTTGTCTTACCGAACTCAGATTTGGGCGTGCAAGCTACCGTTGCGAAGCTATTGACGCGAGGATCGCCGTGATATTTTTATGGGAATTTTCTGGGCATTTTCTACAGGTGATAATTTAACAGTTTTGGGACTGATATTGTATGTGAACTGTATGAGCAGTATTTGGGAACTTAGGTGTGTTTTGTGAACTTTGTATTGTGCCAGGAGTGTTACGGGTGTGCTGAACTTGTTGGAGCAAGGGAATGGAGTTTTTGGTATTCTCAGCTGTACGGATTTGGACAGTTGCACTTCAGGTGGGTGGTTGTTGTTTGCCTCTATTTTGACATGCTCACTAGGAATATTAGGGTGATCCCTTTATTTGGATATGCATGCTTAAATTAATATAATTGTGAGCCTATCATATAGAAAGTACTATTGTGGATATCTGATAGTGGTTGGGACTTATACATGTTTGTATGGATAGAATTTTAGCACTTAACCTTGCATGTGGAATTTACTTTCATGTTGGGATAATATGAAATGACTTGTAGGAGAGTACCACTTGAGGATCTGTTGTACATGCATAGGTGGATGATTTATGTGAGATTAATTTGGTGAATATAGCATGTTGGAACAGGATTATTGGGATACTTTAATAGTAATAATCAACTTGCCATGTTAGCACATAGATTTTATGAAAATGGGTTAAATAGAGAAATTATTGAGACATTATGACATAACTTTGTGCGGGTACCACTTTGGTGATTTATCATGGATCAGGGATTATAGACATGTGTGGTTGAATAATGATTTTAGCATGTTGACGGTTATATCCATGCGGAGTTATTAATTGATACACATGTGGGACCACTATTTGTCACACTTTCTTTTATCGCTCTTGAGGACTTATGCATGCTTGTATGGTCATCTAGATAGGCCACCTTTTATTGCTGCACTATCATTTTGGGACTTGACTTAGGAGAAACCATACTTGTTTCTTTTTCTCCTTCTTATTTAGACCTTTGAGTCTGGTTGCTCGGGTTCGAGCAGGGGTTTGGGATAGTGTAGCGGGGACCTGAGGGTCGGTGACGGGTTGTGTTTGATTATGGGTTGTGGGGTATTGCGGCTACCGCGGACGGTAGGCGGTTGACCGGATACATGTTATTTTACCTGATTTTGGATTGGGGGATTATAGCGGCTACCGCGGACAGTAGGCGGTTGACCGGATGTCGGATGTGGGACATGATTGTGATTGGGGGTATTGCGGCGATCGCGGATTTTGGGCGATCGACCGGATGTTCATTTGTGCATCAGATTGGGGGATCTATGTTTCTTTTAGTGGAGGGTGTGTTCCACTGGGGCTTTACCGTTGTGATCTACTCCTACTTTTGGTACTTATCTTACCGGCGCGATTATTGCCCGGTGGTGCTTTCCTCGTGAGGATCGCTCCCCACGAGTTCCCTTCCGGAGGCCGGGGCCAGACAGTTATTGACGGTTTTGCTATCACATCGACGCAGCTTACTTGCCCGATGATGAGGGCGGTATAGATTGGGTTCATCTGGGACGGTTGGTTATTGTTGCATACGGTTATTCCAGTCTAGGACTATATTTTAGAGGCATAGTAGTGGTAGTTTCCTTTCTTCGGCAGTCATTATTTCTTACCACTCTTCTTTCCCCTTTTGCCTCTGGTAGACCTAGTGGGTGTGTCAGAGTTTGAGGTTTTACCCACTAGGGGAGGCTACTGGTTTACTAGTAGTTCTCACCCCCATTCTTCTTTCTCTTTTCTTCTCCTTTGTTTTGCAGAGCCTTCTGCGGGTGCTGCTGGGCTTACAGCGGCGGGTCGAGGAGAGAGGACGGCTGAGTAGCTAGACAGTGGACCCGACAGTGAGTTAGCTAGACTTGCACCTCCTTTATATTCTATCTCAGACGGTTGTACTTTTGGGACTGGCTTTTGCCAGCAGGTTGTAATTATTCTTGGTGAGCTGGGAGAGACAGATGTATCATTTTTACTGATGTATTGTATTTTATTTCCAGCTTCAGTCTGAGATGTAGTATTTTCTGTTCAGCTCTGATTGTTACGCTCTTTTATTATTATCTCTTATATCTGAGCAGGTTACCGACGCTTCGTGTATGCGGGAAATACCGCATGCACGGCGGATCTGTAGACGGGCCCGGGTTCTGGTTTACACCCGGGGCGTGACATCTTCTCCGCTCACTCCGCAACGCTTCTCGAATCCACGATCTGCATCCAACGCCGAATCCACGACGTCCAACGTCGAGTCCACGACGTCCGACCGAATCCACGGTCTTCACCCAGTAGCACGCTTCGAATCCACGAACGTACCTCGCTCCGAATCCACGAGAGCGGTTGCACCTTGAATCCACAAGGCCACGCGAGTCCACGCGCCGATTTTGGGAAAATCGTTGTTTTTGGGTGGTGATGATCCACCGAATACTTAGATTAGAAATAGATCGGAAATACCATCTAAGTATTCATTAATTTGATTCTACTCAAAATCTGAGTTTGGAAAACCTAGAATCAAATTAATAATATAGATGAAGAAACATAGAATTAAATCTAGTATTTCCTTTCTTCTCTATATGTGGATTTTTCTCTTTTTTCGGCTTATATTTTTCGTACCCTAAAAGATGAATCATAGGGTCTATTTATAGGTTAGAAACCATTGGAAGAAGATAAGCATCAAAAACTAACCATTTCTGGAATTTTACAGGACGACGGTCCGGACTGGATTTCCCGGTCCGGACTGTCTCAGCGAAACAGGCTTTTTCCAGAAAAGAGGACATTCGGGGTCTGGACTGGATTTCAAGGTCCGGACTGTCCATGCAATTCCTTCAAATTCCACGTTCGGGGTCCGGACATAAATCCAAGTTCCGGACTGTTCATGCAGTTCAATAATTTCCACGTTCGGGGTCCGGACTTAAAATCCAAGGTCCGGACTTGAGACTGCGCATGAACCTGCCTATGTTCGAGGTCCGGTCTGTAATGCCTGGTCCGGACTCTGAACATGTAAAATGTCCAGTTTTTGATTTTTATGCAATTGAAAATCCATCCAAGTGTTTCTACACTATAACAAGTATTCGGATCACCAAAAATCTTTAATTAAACGTACCTGATCCTTTTGAATTCTTCTTTCTTGAGATTGAGGTATATGATCCAAACTTCTTATCTTCAATCTTCAAGACTTAACCACTTTCACGAAATACGCCAACTCAAATTTCGTAACACAATTTGAGGTTGGTACTTTTTGGCATTTTCGGTGTATAGTCGTTCCCGTGTAATTCGTGAAAATAAAGTAGATGTTTCTTTGGTAAACTGTCTAACCCCATTGCTTGTGAATCCCATTTTTATTTCTAACTGAGGCGACTAAGGTCGCGGTGTCGTATTACACGCCGGTTTCGACATATATGCTCATAATTGCTTACACGCACACCGGCGGTCTGGCCACCGCACATGGTGTATTTTTTCAAAAAGATGGTACGATGACCCGTGTACCCCACAACTAGGGATGATGGGGACCCCTCACGGTGAGGCGACTGCTTCTTGGGCAGTAGAGGTGTTGGAGGCACCAAGGAATGAGCGCAGTAACTGGGGTAGGGGCCCAGCGTGTTTTAGAAAGGGGATATGGCGATTCATGAGGGGGAAGTGGAATGCTCTGGTGTATCGATTTGTTCATTACAATATTATAGCATTTACTTGTTTATCATCTACTTTATCAGTCACTGACTACCCACACTGTGACAGGTCCGAGCAGGGGTAGGAACCGGGACGACGGTGAGACAGCGTTTAGAGGACCTTAGCCGTTTGAGGCTGATGAACGTTTTATTACTTTCGGTTATCTTTCTATTGTGTTTGGTTAGTGTGCTTGTGTTTGCTTGTTGGTGGAATAATGTGGATGTTGGGTTGAGATCCTAGCTTAGTGATGACATCTTGTAACTGTGTTTCCTTAGACTTATATGCGGTGTGTTTTCAAATAACAAAATGGTTTCGAAAATGATTTCAAACTAAGTGTCGTCTGGGCACTGCTTTCCAAACCCGTGGATTTATCCTTTCAAACTATGTTGCCGCCTAAAAGATATTGCGAAAACGTTTTGTAAAATTGGGTGTCGTGTGGACACTGTTTTTCAAACCCATGGATTTATCCTTTCATCCCTGTTGTGGTGATTATTGTTATGGTTAAGTGTGATCTCTCCTTTCGATTGCTCTGTGATTGCATGGTTAAAGTACAAGTCGTGTTTGAAACGCCGTACATATACAAAGGAGACTCCGTCCGTTTGTGGAGTGAATTTGTATATGGGGCGGGTCTGGCGCGCACCGGAGGCGAGGTTAATTTCAAGAAAAAAATATACACGTTTTTCCGCTCTTCTAGAACCTCCGGGGCGTGACAGGAAAGACTCAAGATCCTCAACATCTCGCACAATGGTCGAAGTACTCTCAACGATACGGGATCACCGTCAACCCAAACGGCTCCCAACAACACTAGCACTGGTCTAATCACAGCTACTAGACTCCACTCGGCCCCCAGGCACGAGTGCAACAATAAAAGTACCTACCTGAATAAACCCAATCAAACCACCAGTAAAAACTGGCACTGCCTGCTCTGCTGTCGAACTCAAGAACTCATCTGCGGGAATACTGACCGACTACTGCCCGGTACGGTCGCACACTCCGGAGTGGCACTCGAGGGGAGCGACCCACACGAGTAAAGTATCACTGTAACAAGTATCACGATATAGCAGGACTGGATCACGACTCTGATGAAAGTGGGAAAACCCATCCACTAAAGGGAAACCCAATCCCCAATCTGAAACAACAGTAAACAATAAGTGGGAAACTCCATCCACTAAAGAAAATCTGATACCCAATCTATTGCACAAGTACATATCCGGTCAACCGCCCAATATCCGCGGTCGCTGCAACACCCCCAACCCACAATCAAGTCCAACCTGCCCCAGACTCGAAGTCTCGACTACACTATCCCAAATCCCTGCTCAACTCGAGCAACAAGAATCGCCTGACTAATGAATAAGGAGAAAAGAAGCAAACATGGTTTCTCCTAAGTCAAGTTCCAACATTACAGTGTAGCAATAAATGATGGCCTATCTAGATGTCCATACAAGCATGCATTTGTCCTCAAGAGAAATGAAAGGGAGTAAATCACATAATGGCTCCACAAGGGTATAACCAACATGCCAAAAATCACGAATGGAGTACACCTGTCCATAACCCATGATCCACAATAACTCATCGGAGTAATATCCGCACATAGATACATAATCCTGCCCCATCACATAAACCAATCTCAAAAAGCTATGTGCTAACATGGCATGCTAATAATCACATAGGGTGACAATCTCTTAGGTAAGCTTCCACTAATCATCAACATGAATATCCACTATTGCAATTCTCATAACATGAATAATTAACTTGCAATTCTTTATACAATTATCATTCCTAAGCTTACCCCTTAATCATATATATTGTACCCTAAACATGCATGCATTCTATTAGATAGAATTAGAGAACCGTCCACCGATTCTAGGGACAAGGCAACCCACCTGAAACGCCTTCCGCAGGCAAAGCCGAAGTCGGTGAAGTGCGTAGTCACACGCTATCAAATCCGCCGAAACTGCACCATCGGTACGCGGTCGCGCAAGCCTCCGCTCAACAAACAACACAACCAACAACAACACGATCAATACCCCACAACACCCAAACAGCACATGCTGTTTTTTACCAACCAGCACAAAGAAGGGGATTTTTCACCTGCGTGCAGTCCTCCAAAAATCCCAAAAAAATCACCACTGTGATCCTCGCGACGAGTAGATGCAAAATGAGTATTTATACATCTTATTCCGACACCTGTAGGCCAAGATACAATTAAAACATCGCCGTAAGCCAAAACCTTCACGAACACAAGCCTGCAGAAAAACAGTTCCCAAAGAAGCATAATTATCACCTCCGAAGAGTCCTCTAAAAATTCCAATAAAAATACGGGTGCGTTCCTCTCGAAGTGTAGATGTCGATCGAGTCCTTGTACGTCGAAATCCGATACCCGAGTGCAATGATAAAAATCCGACTAGCCTCCGCTGTCCAGAAAACCACCAGCAGAAAAGGGATTCAAAGATGCCTCGTAAACCGTGCCAAGAACTCAAAATAAGGCAAAGTGATCAATACGGAAATCGAAGACGTACCTCTCGTGAACGTGCTGCCGCAAAAATCGACTCACAATTCCATCGGGGTAGCTAGGGGGTCTCGCGCACTGAAATGCGACGGTAGAAGCCACAATCCAAGAAGCGTCGAAGTGCGCCGCATCGTAGAAAACGCCGATGCCGCGACCTCCAAAAAATACGGGAATCCATCGAAGGGTGGAGGAGAGGGAGAGGAACAACTTCCTTAAGGCTTCAACACAAGAGGAACTCGGGAAAGCCCTCAAAAAGAAGCCCAAAGGGGCTATTTATAGCCCAAGCCCAACATACAAGAGGATCCGGATTCGGGCGCCAGAATCCGGCCCAAACCCGACACTGTGCACGCCCGAATCTCTCTCGGCGCACCACGTCACCCGCTCCGCGCCGAGCGCACCCGGCTAACGCGCGCCCGCCAATCGCGGCGCGCCGCGTGGCAGCGCGGTCCACGGCGGGGACCGTGGGCCGCGGTTCACGGCGGCCCAGCCGGGTCGCTGCGCCTGCCAATGAGCGGGCGACATGTGGCCTGGCGGGGTCCACCGTGCGCCGCGCTCGGCGCGCTGTCGCGCGTGAGTTGACCGACCACTCCCCGCGCGCCACGTGTCCAAACCGAAGTCCGCTGGTCCCGGTGCACGCCCAAATCCGTGGACCAGCCTGCCCGCCGCCGCGCATTTGCCTTCCCGCGCCCGCGCCGCCGCTCTCCGCCGCCTGCCCGTGCCGCCGGTGCTGCCCTAGCCTGCCGGAATAGTAACAAAGTGCCTCAAAATCCGTGTTTTGGCATCCGGGCTCCGAAAAATATAAGTAAATAGTCCATTTTCATCGTTTTCGTGCGCTGAATCCAAATTCGATGTCCGTTTTGCTAAATTCCACTTCTAAAATTTGTCGAAGGCATCCGGACAGATAAACTTAATCCAAATTTCGCGCTGGGTCCATTTCTTGAGTCCGATACGTGCACACACACCTCCAACACATGCAAAAGAGCCTCAAGAAGTTGCTAATCACACTGCAAGTGCTCTGCAGAGATCCGGATCATCACATCCTCCCCCACTAAAAGAAAGTTTCATCCTCGAAACTAAAACTACTCAAAAAGGATTCTCAGATACCAAGGGTAGGTACTCAACACCGCCGTCTCCAGCTCCCAAGTCACTTGTGACTCCCCGTGATTACTCCTCAGCAATAATAAAACCAATACGGCATGCCCCAGTTGCGCAGTCCTCTCATCTCATAAGCTAGAATTCGCAACGGGCGTCCCTCGTACTCCAATCACTCACAGATCTCAAAGAAAATGAGTCCATCACGGGCAAGGGATCCACAAGCCTAACACTCCTGAGCTGAGATGTGGAAAAACCTCGGGGGAAAAAGGAACGAACAACCAGTGTAGCACGCACCAAAACCACTCCCTGGTGCCAACTCAACCAGGGCGATCCGAAACATACCCACACGATCATCTAAAGAGGAAAGAAGCCCTAACCAGCTGGGATCCTCGCTCAGTCACTCTCGGATCCTGACCATCCGCATGGACTGCTCCACCGCAGTCTACCATCAAAAGGGACCCCCAGAGATACAATCTCATGCCATGAAAATAGAGTCAAACTTGCTCGTAAGCATTTGCAGTTTCTGAATCTTCACAAGGTTAGTTCCCTCATGCGTAACTTGAAGAACATCCCAGATTTCTTTCGCAGTCTCACATGCCGAGACGCGAGAGAACTCTGTTTGTGACAAGGCATTAAATAGAGCATTAATTCCTTTGCCATTGTAAGAAGATAAATCAATCTCTTCCTTGGTCCATTTCGACCTAGGTTTGATGGTGCGAACATCAGAAATAATTTCAGTTGGATTAGACCATCGTAATTCAATTGATTGCCACACCCTTTCGTCGATGGAAATTAAAAAGGCTTTCATCCGTACTTTCCAGTAGGCATAATTTGTTCCATCGAAGAAAGGGGGTCTATTGATGTTTCCACCTTCAACCATTGTTTACAACCCTATTCCCGCTCTGATACCACTTGTTGGGTTGTATGTAATAATGGATCTAAATAGGGAAAAAAAATACCTAGAGGGGGGTGAATAGGTGTAAACAATAAACACTCAAAAAATCATTGCGCAATAAAACCCAATGCGGAAATATAAATGAACACGCAAGATTTTTACGTGGAAAAACTCCAAACCGGAGTAAAAAACCACGGGACCGATAACACGGTGAAATCCACTAGAATTAACACACGTACAAGGTGATATAACGTACTCACAGACGACTCAACCTTTTACCATACGCTCCTAGTAGATCTTCTCCGCTCGCTCCACAACGCGTCTCGAATCCACGATCTGCGTCCAACGCCGAATCCACGGCGTCCAACGTCGAGTCCACGACGTCCGACCGAATCCACGGTCTTCACCCAGTAGCACGCTTCGAATCCACGAACGTACCTCGCTCCGAATCCACGAGAGCGGTTGCACCTTGAATCCACAAGGCCACGCGAGTCCACGCGCCGATTTAGGGTAAATCGTTGTTTTTGGGTGGTGATGATCCGCCGAATACTTAGATTAGAAATAGATCGGAAATACCATCTAAGTATTCATTAATTTGATTCTACTCAAAATCTGAGTTTGGAAAACCTAGAATCAAATTAATCAATATAGATGAAGAAACATAGAATTAAATCTATTGATTTCCTTTCTTCTCTATATGTGGATTTTTCTCTTTTTCGGCTTACTCGGCTTACCCTAAAAAAGAATCATAGGGTCTATATATAGGTTAGAAACCATTGGAAGAAGATAAGGATCAAAAACTATCCGTTTCTGAAATTTTTCAGGACGGCGATCCGGATCGGGTTTGCTGTGATCCGGATCGTCGTAGCGTGATAGACAGTTTCCAGAAAAACAAAGGTTCGGGATCCGGATCGGAATGCCTGATCCGGATCGTTCATACAATTTCACCAAACACCAACGTTCGGGATCCGGATTGAAAAGCCTGATCCGGATCGTTCAAATAAAATGGTAAAACCAGTGTTCGGGATCCGGATCAAAGGAGGCTACGATCCGGATTGAACTTGTGTATGAACGAACACCCTTCGGGATCCGGATTGGAAAGTCTGATCCGGATCCTGAACATGTCCCATGTCCAGTTTTTGATTTTTATGCAATAAAACATTCTTCCAAGTGTTTCTACACTACAAGAAGTATTCGGATCACCAAAAATCTTTAGTTAAACATACCTGATCCTTTTGAATTCTTCTTTCTTGAGATTGAGGTATATGATCCAAACTTCTTTCATCTTCAATCTTCAAGACTTAACACTTTCACGAAATACGCCAACTCAAATTCCGTAACAATCTCCCCCTTTGGCGGTTTCGTGACAAAACACAAATCCACTAAAGAAAATTCAAAAAGGATATTTTTGTTGCTATCACCATACAACAAAAATTTACAATGGAGATCCAAAAATTTAAATACATGAGATAAACTCCTAAAACAGACTCTAGACTTAGACATCTGTACTCTCTGCAAAAAGAAATCATTCTTGACAAAAAGAGATCGTTAGATACCTCAAGAATATTTAGCATTCAAAACCTAGCAGAGATAAAGTTTATTCTCATCATGACATTTAGTAATTCAGATATGTAATAAGATAACAATCAAACATTGACATATCTTCTAAGCAATAAGATTCCAAATGTCATAACTTTGCTTTGTTAGTAATCAAACAACTTGTTAGTAATAATACATGTCCAAATAGTTAGTCGAATAATTAGTAGGGACATGCAACAAATCACAAGATAAAACCAGAAGTTGTGATACTTACCTTTCACCAAAGTCAAAGATTGTTCAAAGTTTTCATAAAGTTCTCTACTCTCTCCCCCTTTTTGTCACAAACTAAGCCAAAAATACAAAATTTAAGGAGAGTTAAAAAGTTTAAATACAAATCAAGAAACTTGAGAGCTGAATAAAACAAACCAAGAACGTAAAAACCTGCAAAAGAAAAGATTAGAAGAAAGAAAAAAAAACTTTATGCAGAATCGTCAAAGCTGATGCAACCTAGCTTCTGAAACATTTTCTTGATCCGTTTGTTCATAGAAGCTTGCTCCTTCTTAACTTCTTTAAGATCTTGGACCATCAAAGCTTGTTCTTTCTTAACTTCTTTAAGATCCTCTTTCATTTCAGCGAACTCAATAGACATGCGTTCTTGCTCGTTTGAGAGTCGCTGTTGTTCCTTAAAGATTGAGCTAACCGAAGCATCATCATCAGAAGTTGATGGAGGTGCTTGCTGTGCAGGTGGAACAGGAGGTGTTGCTCGAGATGCAGAAGTTGTTGCTTGTGGTCGAGCTCTCTGTCGAGTAGGAGGTGATGGAGGATCATCTTGTTTAGTCGAGAGAGACTTCACAATTGTTGTCTCATTGATTGTGCCCAAACTGTACATATAGGAGCTCGCACTTGTGTCGACTTTAAACTTTCGAAGGATGCGCATAATTATCATTGGATAGGGGAGTCTCTCTGTGGGGTGAGCATGTTCCACATAACGCGCCATCCTTGACCAAATGAGGTAAGGAATGTTTAAGTTTGCTCCCATTGATGCTGCGGGGTTTCCAAGAAGATAAAGAAATAACATCCTATCCCATCGAAGAACCTTCGTATTCATGTTTGGAAGGATGTTGTAGCAGACAATGAAGTTTATATAGCGATACTCCGGTCGAAGTTCTTTTGAGAAAACAGAATTTTCGGTCGACAAAGTATCTGGAAGACAAATTCCATTAACCACCACTCTCCAAGAGTTGTCGTTGAAGACTTGAGTTTTCAGATAATGAGCTCCATCAACTCTGGCTTTCATTCCTAGCACTTCTCCAATCAGTTGAGGTGTGACTTTGATCTTGATATTCTTGACCAATGTTTGAAATTCTCGACGTCCTTGGTCCTGATCAACTAGACTTGAAGCGTTCTGATAGAACATTCGTACTGAGTGAGGACAATACCCAGTAGTCTCAGGGAAGTCGCATATGGGAGCAAGACTAGCCTGGTCAAACAAAGTCCCAAAGACTGTAGATCGTTCCTTCATCGGTTTGACATTGACATGTCTTTCGCCAATGCATTCCCTTTTCTCAAAATCTTTGATCCTTGCGGAACTGATGAAGTCTTGTTGAGGAGGCTGGCTAGCAAGTGGTTCACCAATCGAAATGCCTCGAGCACTGCCTCTTTTTCTTGCACCGGTTTTTCTTTTTGTTCCAACTGGACTTGGATCCATAGGGGCTTTTCCTTTTTCTGCAGCAGTAGGCGGAGGCTTTATCGTTGAAGCTTCAGCAGTTGCTTTCCCTTTGGAGACAATGGGGACATTTTCCTCGACCTCGAGGTTATCCCAGTCAATTGAGTCCGTCTCAGTTTCTGTCTCGGAATCACTCCGAGTTTTCTTCGTTCTCTTAGCCTTCTTAGGCTTGGCAGTGTCTTTAACATGAACCATGGCAGCAAGTAGAAAAATAATCCAGGTGATCACCATTTTCGCTGCTTGTGAGAGATGTATCCTGTGAAGAGCAACTCAAGAACACATGAAAAATTGTTAATTTTGAAAAATTTGAAAAATTGTACCCAAACAATCATAATCATGTAGAGAGACTAGGAATCAAATTAGTTTTGCAAAAAGAATTTTAAAAATAGATCAATTGCATGATTTTTAAAAATTCCTATTATATGCTCTAAAACCGAATTTTCAGAAATCGAAGCCCAAAAATTCGTTAATCAGAAGAATACCTAGCATATAATCAAAACTAATCTACCCAGAGTTCTTATTTCAAAAGAAATTTGACCAAAAACCATTCACAAACGAAAAAGATAGAGAAATTTCATCACGTTTTGAGGAAAATATAGAAAACCTGTGAAAAATCGAGATTTTGATCAAGAAAACTTACTTAGAATCGAAGAACTTGAGTTTGAAAGCTTCCAAGATGGATGAAACCTAGAGAGAGAAGCTCTAGAAGCTTGAAAACAAAAGATTGAAGTAAAAGAAAATCAAAACCCTTTTGCTTTATTAAAACCCTAGCCGTGATCCGGATCGGATCGAGATTTTGATCCGGATCGGCCAGCCGCAGGAAATACCTGCGTTCGGGATCCGGATCAACTTGTCCGATCCGGATCGGCTCCAACTTTTTCTTCAGAAAAATTTAGAAAAATTCCATAAAATCCAGAAAAAGTATGTAAGCACATTTGCGCATCAACTTTAAACAAAAATCATCGTTTCATGTCTAAAGAAATAGATTATGTTAAATCTATCAATAACATTCAAATAATGACATGAAAATTTATAAAAATTAAAACCTTTAAAGTTGATCAAGCTCAAACACATCCATCATGATCTTATGAGTAAGGCGTTTATCAAATCATTAATATGGTAAAGAAAATGAAGTACCAAGATCAATAGATGTTTGAAATCCCAAATAAATTATATAATGTATCTAGTCAATCTGTTGAAGAGAGTGGCTCTTTGAGCATCTTTCATTAAAATCCCACCTTATACCAACCTTGAAATTTGACAGAGTCAAGTATTTCAATCATGCATTTTATTTAATCAAAATTGACGAAACCATGCTTGGTATACATGTGGTAGCTGCACACAGTACTCGGACGACCGAGGTGGTAGCTCTTTCCTCCATGTGGTGGTAGTTTTCACACTCCTCATTGGGATGTAACTCTTTCCACATCTTTTGAGCATTTTACTTTTCTTTGACTCCCCCTCAATTGGCTATCAATTATTTAAAATATAAAGTATTCAACCAAGGATTGATCTCGAATTCATACTCGACTAAATTGTCAAATAAGATAAAAACAATACCAAGAGATCTTTGAGGAAGAAATTGACTTTGATCAATTAAAAATGGTTTAATTTAAATAAATGATCATTGCATCAACTGAATTATTATGATATCCAAAACATAATAAATTTCTAAATAAATGAAAGGATGCAAGTAAAGTCAATATATCACATGCTCAATTAATGTTCTATGTCTAAGCATAAATAAAGAACAAAAACACAAAAACAAAACCTAACCTAAGCAAAGGTTTCAAAAAGAGGTTATTTCAAGGAAAGCATACCAATTGCTTTACGCAAATGAATAAAACGTTTTTGATCCAAAGGTTTTGTTAAGATGTCAGCTAATTGATCTTCAGTTGAAATATATGAAAGTTGAAGAATATTTGATTCAACTAGTTCTCTAAGAAAATGATATCTAAGTTCAATGTGTTTTGTTCTAGAGTGCAACACAGGGTTTTTGGAAATGTTAATAGCACTAGTGTTGTCACATAGAATTGTTACCGAAGTTGCTGAAATCCAGAAGTCGCTCAATACACTTTTCTGTTACGGAATTTGAGTTGGCGTATTTCGTGGAAAGTGTTAAGTCTTGAAGATTGAAGATGAAAGAACTTTGGATCATATACCTCAATCTCAAGAAAGAAGAATTCAAAAGGATCAGGTATGTTTAACTAAAGATTTATGGTGATCCGAATACTTCTTGTAGTGTAGAAACACCTGGAAGAATGTTTTATTGCATAAACATCAAAAACTGGACATGGGACATGTTCAGGATCCGGATCGGGTCTTGCGATCCGGATCCCGAAGGGTGTTCGCTCATACACTGGTTCAATCCGGATCGCAGCATTTCTTGATCCGGATCCCGAACACTTGTTTTACCTGGGTACTTGCACAATCCGGATCAGGATTTGCAATCCGGATCCCGAATGTTGATATTTGGTAAAACTGTATGAGCGATCCGGATCGGGGACTACGATCCGGATCCCGAACCCTTGGATTTCTGGAATCGTCAATCAAGCTACGACGATCCGGATCGCAGTAATTCCGATCCGGATCGCCGTCCGTAAAATTTCCAGAAACGGCAGGTTTTTGATCCTTATCTTCTTCCAATGGTTTCTAACCTATAAATAGACCCTATGATTCATTTTTAGGGTTAGGGGATTTTAATCGGTAAAACATAGAAAAATATTACCGAAAGAGAAAGATCCACATATAGAGAAGAAAGGAAATCAATAGATTAATTCTATGTTTCTTCATCTATATTGATTGATTTGATTCTAGGTTTTCATACTCAGATTTTGAGTAGAATCAAATCAATGAATACTTAGATGGTATTTCCGATCTATCTTTGATCTAAGTATTCGGCGGATCATCACCACCCAAAAACAACGATTTACCCCAAATCGGCGCGTGGACTCGCGTGGCCTTGTGGATTCAAGGTGCAACCGCTCTCGTGGATTCGGAGCGAGGTACGTTCGTGGATTCGAAGCGTGCTACTGGGTGAAGACCGTGGATTCGGTCGGACGTCGTGGACTCGACGTTGGACGCTGTGGATTCAGCGTTGGGCGCGGATCGTGGATTCGAGAAGCGTCGTGGAGCGAGCGGAGAAGATCTACTAGGAGCGTATGAAAAAGGTTGAGTCGTCTGTGAGTACGTTATATCACCTTGTACGTGTGTTAATTCTAGTGGATTTCGCCGTGTTATCGGTCCCGTGGTTTTTTACTCCGGTTTGGAGTTTTTCCACGTAAAAATCTTGCGTGTTCATTTATTTTTCCGCATTGGGTTTTATAGCGCAACGATTTTTGAGTGTTTATTGTTTACACCTATTCACCCCCCTCTAGGTGTTTTTTCCCCTATTTAGATCCAATTACTTATAACCCAACAAGTGGTATCAGAGCGGGAATAGGGTTGTAAACAATGGTTGAAGGTGGAAACATCAATCGACCCCCTTTCTTTGATGGAACAAATTATGCGTACTGGAAAGTGCGGATGAAAGCCTTTTTAATTTCCATCGACGAAAGGGTGTGGCAATCAATTGAATTAGGATGGTCTAATCCAACTGAAATTATTTCTGATGTTCGCACCTTAAAACCTAGGTCGAAATGGACCAAGGAAGAAGTTGATTCATCTTCTTACAATGGCAAAGGGATTAATGCCTTATTTAATGCTTTGTCACAAACAGAGTTCTCTCGCGTCTCGGCATGTGAGACTGCGAAAGAAATCTGGGATGTTCTTCAAGTTACGCATGAGGGAACTAACCTTGTGAAGATTCAGAAACTGCAAATGCTTACGAGCAAGTTTGACTCTATTTCTATGGCAGAAAATGAATCTTTCACTGATTATTACACACGATTGCAAGATATCGTAAACTCATGTGCTAACTTGGGAGAGAAGATTCCAGAATTTAAAGTTGTAAGAAAGATATTAAGAACTCTTCCTGAACGATTTCGCCCAAAGGTCGCAGCCATTGAAACAATTAAACACCCGGACGAAATGCGTGTAGAAGAATTAGTTGGTGCATTACAAACTTATGAAATGACATTTCCTACTAACTATTCTTCTGGAAAGGCATCCTCTTCTAAGTCTTCAGGTTATGCATTGAAATCAACTAAAGAAGAAGACGCGGATTCATCCTCCTCGGACGATGACGAGAACCTTTCTATGGAGGACTTTGAGAAGCAGCTCGCTCTCTTGACAAGGAAGTTTCGCCGCAACTTTCGAAGGGGTAATCCAAGCAAAACTCCATCCTTCGGAAAGTCGAAGAAAGGCAAAGGCTCTTCAAGCTACAAGTCAAGAAAGCAAGAGAACTTCTCAAAGGATAAGAAAAGTTCAGAGGGACAAGTACAGTGCTTCAAATGTCGAGGCTACGGCCACATTTCAACGGAGTGTCCCAACAAGAATCCGGCAAAGAAGAAGGCGATGCAAGTCGTTACTTGGGATGACAACTCCACGTCAAATGAGTCATCCTCAAGTGATGAAGAAGACAACGCGACAGCATTCCACGCGTCCACTACATCTTCACCCTTCATGTGCTTAATGGCAAGTACATCCGACTCACTGTCCAACTCCACTGTTGAAAAGATTGCAACGGACGATGAATCAGATGATTCGGAAGGTGAAGATTTTGCTCTAGCCTACCACAGACTTTTGAGGGATTCAAAGAAACTGGCTAAGCAAAACAAGGGGTTGAAAGAGAGATTGCAGGATCTCGAAGAAGAAGTAAAAAGGGTAACCTCTCTCTCAACCGATCTTGAAGTGGAAAGGGATAATCTGATTAAAACAAATGTTTCCCTTCAAGAGTCCAATGAGCAACTCGAGAAGAATTATATGGATATGGTGAACAAAGCGAATTACTTCTTGAAGCTCAACGGCGAGGCTCGACAGGAAAAATTGGAAATGACGGAGACCATTCGCCAACTGAAGGATGACTTAAAGAGATTTTCTTCTGGAAGGAGTAAGTTGGACAGGCTTCTTGGTCTTGGTCAAACAAATAAGTTCGGCCTCGGATACACTCAAACTGGAGACATTCCAAGTTCGAGTGGGACAGTATTTGTGCCTCAGTCGGTATCTCCTCCTCCGACACCGGAATTCACGACAAGCAACGACAACAACCCTACCTCATCCTCCTCGGGATCGTCAAGATCTAAGGTATGTTTTCGTTGTGGCATTTCAGGGCACATACGGAGAAATTGCAAGACGGGGGCCAAACGCACACCTCAAGCACCTCTTGCAATGACTACCAAAAGGGTGATTCCTCAGAAATCAAATGCAAATCATTTGAAGGAAAAGAGCCTTGGTAGCTCACCGCTCAAGACGACATCATCAAGGAGCAGCAATACTTCAAACAAGACGCTTTCACCTAGGCGATCAACTTCACGACCATTACCGACGCATTCCAAAAAGGTTTGGGTGCGCAAAGGTGAAATTTTCCCTTGTCTTGTTACTAATGTTTCCTTGCATGCATATGATAGTTCGTCTTGGTATCTGGATAGCGGGTGTTCCCGTCATATGACCGGCGACAAAAACTGTTTTCAAACCTTTGAGAAAAACTCCGGAGGACTTGTTGTTTTCGGAGATGGTCGGTCTTCCAAAATTGTTGGAAAGGGAACGGTAGCTATTCCAGATGGCCCGGTTCTAAATAATGTGTTATTTGTTCATGGCCTTAAGACTAACCTCATAAGCATAAGTCAACTTTGTGATAGTGGTTATTCAGTTAATTTTTCATCTGATAAATGCACTGTAACTGATATGAACCATGCTTTCTTTTTAAAAGGGGTTAGATCAGAAAACAATTGTTATGTAGTTCCTCATAAGATTTCTGAAAAATGTAACCTAGCATCTTTGAAAAATGAAACACTTTGGCATGAAAGGCTAGGTCACATAAACTTTAAGGAACTTGCTAGAATTTCGAACAAAGATGTGGTCAAGGGGGTTCCGAAACTTTCTTTTGAACAAAACATTGTGTGTGGCGGTTGCCAAAAAGGAAAACAGTCTAGGACTGCACACAAGAACTTGAACCACATAGGTACAAAACGGCCTTTGGAACTTTTGCATATGGACTTAATGGGGCCAACTCGTCAACCATCTCTGGGAGGTAAATGGTATATTTTCTTATTGGTTGATGATTTTTCTAGATATACTTGGGTAGCATTTTTAAAAGAAAAAGCTGATACCTTTGATTCTTTTCTCGAAATCTGCCATCGTATTATGACTGAAAAGAATGATAGGATTACTCGAGTTAGAAGTGATAGAGGTGGGGAATTCATAAATTCCAAATTCATTGATTTTTGCACTTCTAACGGCATTAAACATGAATTCTCTGCACCTTATACACCTCAACAAAATGGTGTAGTCGAGCGCAAAAACAGGGTCGTACAGGAAATGGCACGTGTTATGCTTCACAGCCGGAACTTACCTTTTTATTTTTGGGCTGAAGCGGTGAACACTGCTGTTTATGTTATTAATCGCGTGTATTTGCGCCCGGGGACATTGAATACACCATATGAACTTTGGTTTTGTAGAAAACCTAACATCAAATATTTTCGTATCTTTGGGAGTCGGTGTTTTATTTTGCGTGATCGCGAAAATCTTGGAAAATTTGACTCTCGAAGTGACGAAGGGATTTTCTTAGGTTATTCTACAAACAGCAGAGCATATCGAGTTTTTAACTTAGAATCTAAGACGATCGTAGAATCGATAAATGTTAAGGTAGATGAAGCTTTTCATTTTGAATCTGAAAAATCTACCCTCGATATCTCTCTTGATGATGATACACCTGCTAATGCATCTTCTTCTAACAATTCTTTCGATAATGATGTTGATGCACCTAACGGTTCTTCAAGTTTATCTGATGTGCAGGAATCATCTCGTGTACCTCCGTCTACTCCTCTACCTCAAACGTTACGCATCTCCAAGGATCATCCTGAATCGAACATCATTGGAGACCCACAAGAAGGAGTCAGAACACGGAGACAATTGGTTTGCGGATTTGCTTGCTATGTATCTCAAATCGAACCAAAGAACATCGATGAAGCTCTTCAAGATGACTACTGGATTAAAGCAATGCAGGAAGAGTTCCATCAATTCGAGCGAAACAAAGTCTGGAAATTAACGAAGCCTCCGAAGCAACACAATGTGATAGGGACCAAATGGATTTTCAAGAACAAGAAAAATGAAGATGATACTATCATCAGGAACAAAGCAAGGTTAGTTGCTCAAGGTGTGATGACCCGGATCTCCGCAGAGCTGCTACAGTGCGTTGGGGTGGCTATTGGAGGCCTACATGGTGTTTGTGGCATAATTGGACATAAGTGTTGGACATCGGACTTATATGGACCCTGTGAGTGATCAGAGGACCCCGTGGAGGGTTTAGAAGTGGTTTCGCGCGAATCGGATATTTAAATTGGGCTCCGCACGAAGTTTGGACTAAGAACGCACTTTCGGGTACCTTCGGCAATTTTTAGAGTTGGAATTTGGCGAAACGGACGTCAAATTCGGATTCAGCGCGCGAAAACGGTCAAAATGGACTACCCACTTGTCAAATCGGAGCTCGGGTTACTGTTCATGCCGGAACAGTACTTCCGGCGATCGCCGGCGGCGGCGGGCAGCGGCGGAGAGCGGCGGCGGGGCCTCGGGCAGGCGGCAGCGCGGCGGCGGGCAGGCGCGGTCAACGCGCAGCGCGCGGGCAGGGGCGCGGGCAGGCGCGCGGTCCACGCGCCGGCATGCACCAGAGCGGGGTGCCACGTGGCGGCTTCCCATTGGAGGGCTCACTGGTCGCGGTCTACGGAGGAGTGTGGTGTACGGTGGACTGGGCGGGAAGACACGTGGCAGGATGTCATTGGTTCGGTTCATGAAGTCGGGTGCACCGGGTGCAGCGAGCGAGAGGCGTGACACGTGGCGCGCGGGGATTGGGCGCGCCACTGTGCGCGACAGGCAGGGACGGTGCGTGGTGCACGGTGGACCGGTTGGAGACACGTGGCAGTATGTTGTTGGTTCGGTGTTGGGATTGTCGTGCACCGGGTGCAGCGAGTGTTTGGATTGGACACGTGGCGCGCGGGGATTGGGCGCGTCACTGTGCGCGTACGGACGGCAGGCGGCGGCGACAGGCGGAGCAGGCGCGCAGGCGGCAGGCGGCGTGGCAGCGGGCCGGCGGGCGTGGCGGCCACGGCGCCGACGTGGCGCACGCGTGCGCCACGTGGCGGCCGTCTATTGGCCAGCGCCAATGGCTGCGTTGACCGAGGAAGGGCCACGCGGCGTGTGGGGAGCGGCCGGATCCGCTGTGTGGTGTTCGGGGACACGTGTCGGCGCGAGGAGCGGGTCGGACGGTCGTGCGGTCCGACCGGATCGCGTGCGCGGAGTGGGCCGGGCCGGGCCGGGTTACTGTGCGCGCCCGAAAGTGCGGGCCGGGCCGCACTGTTTGCGCCCGAATCTTTTCGGGCGCCCGAAATCCGGGACCCATTGGTCATTTTAGAATTCTTTTGGTGGGCCTATAAAAGGCAGCCCACTCCCCTCTTCTTCTGCTTTTTCCGAGCCATAGAGAGAGAATGGGAGGGAGAGCTCAATACAAAGTTTGTTCCCCTTGATGTCCTTGATCTCTTGGTGGATTCTCAGAATATCTGGAAGCTCGGCAACGGCGATAACATTTTTACAGTTCGCCTCGGTTTTCCCCCATTTCGGCCCATTACCGTCGCAGATTATTCAAAAATTCACTGTGAGCAAACCAGGAGGAGTTTTTGGACGATTTCTTCGACAGCGTGTTCCTAAGAGGTAAGGCTTCGATTTTCGTGTTGATCGCTTCGCTCCGTTTCGCACTTTTGGCACGTTTCCCGAGGCATCTTTGACCCCCATTTTTCTGTGGTGGATTTTGGACAGCACCAACTTGCCGATTTTATATCTCGGCCTAGGAACATCGGATCGAGGCGATTCAAGAGTCGATTTTGATCTACTCGTCGCGAGGAACACAGTGGTGATTTTTCTGGGATTTTAGAAAATTGTTTCGAAGGTGATAATCACTGTTTTCTCAGTGAACAGTGCACAGTTTTAGCACAGTTTTCAGTGTGTTGTACCCCTCTTGCCGAATTTTTATCTTGACTTACCGATCTCAGTTTTGGACGTACAAGGTACCGTTGCGAAGCTATCGACGCGAGGATCGCCGTGATATTTTTCTTGGAATTTTCTGGGCACTTTCTACAGGTGATAATTTAACAGTTCTGGGACTGTTGTTGTATGTATTTGTAAGAGCACTATTTGGGAGCCTAAGTGTATTTAGTGGACTTTGTGTTGTGCCAGGAGTGTTTCGGGTGTACTGTTCTTGTTGGAGCGCAGGATTGGAGTTTTTGGTATTTTCAGCTGTATGGACCCGGACAGTTAGCGCTTCAGGTGGGTGGTTGTTGCATGCCTCTACTTCTGACCTGCTCACTAAGTTTATTAGAGAACCCCACTTTTGAGCATATTGATTGATTATTATGCATGATTGTCTGATATACATGTGAGCCTATCATCTGAGATTAATTTTGTGGATATAGCATGTTGGGGATATCATTGGGATAATATTGCTGTTGGAACAGGATCATTGGAATAATTTAATAGTGATAATTAACATGCTTTATTAGCACCTAGATTTTATAAAAGTGGATTAAAGGGATTAATTGTTGGAACATAATGACGTATCTAGGTGCGGGTGCCACTCTGGGATTTATTAGGGATCAGGGATTATTTACATGTGTAGTTGCCTGATGATTTTAGCATGATGGTTGTATTTTGTGGATATTATTAATTATTACACATGTAAAACTGTTATCTGACATATTCTCCCTTTTCGCATTGCTGAGGACTTTTGCATGCTTATTTGGACATCTAGATAGGCCACTATTTTATTGCTACACTATCATATTGGGATTTGACTTAGGAGAAACCATGATTGCTTTCTTTCTCCTTCTTATTTAGACTTTTGAGTCATGTAGCTCGAGTTCGAGCAGAGGTTTGGGATAGTGTAGCCGGGACCTGAGGGTCAGAGATAGGGTGTACTTGATGTGGATTGTGGGTTATTGCGGCAACCGCGGACAGTAGGCGGTTGACCGGATCTTGATTATTTCACCCAATTGTGGGTTGTGGGTATTGCGGTGACTGCGGACTTTGGGCGGTTGACCGGATGTTTACTATTGCATCAGATTGGGTATCAGATTTCTCTAGTGGATGGTATTTCCCACTTTTGAGTATTATTGTATCGGATCGGGGTTTCATTAGTGGACGGAGTTTCCCACTTTGATCATAGTCATGATCCAGTCCTGCTATTATGAGACATTGGTTACAGAGATGCTTGATACAGTGATACTTTACTCGTGTGGGTCGCTCCCCTCGAGTGCCACTCCGGAGTAGGCTTTACACGGTGCCGAGCGCCGGGCACCATTCTGACACGGTGCCGAGCGCCGGGCACCATTCTGAGTTCTTGAGTTCGACAGCAGAGCAGGCAGTACCAGTTTTTACTGGTGTCACTAGATTGGGTCTATTTAGCCAGATATTGTTTCCTGGTGCATTCATACCGTCATTTCCTTCGGTATTGCATTTAGAGGCATACTTGTTGTGGTTTCCCCTTTTATTCAGTAGTTCTGTTTACAGCTTTACTACTTGTTCCTTTTCTTGCCTCTAGTAGACTTAGTGGGTACGCCGGAGCTCGAGGCTTTACCCATAGGGGGAGGCTACTGGTTTACTAGTGGTTCTCACCCCCACTGTTGTTTTCTCTTCTTTTCCCCCCCCTGTTTTGCAGAGTCCTCGTTGGAGTTGCTGATCTTCGGTCGTTGTTCGGGGCGAGGGAGTCACGAGCTAGATCGTTACCACCCGAGGAGTGTAGCTGTATCCCCTGGTTGGAGATTCCTGTAGCTGTTGGCTGGATTTTACTGTTATCCTGGAGGGAGATCTTTTGTATTTGGAGAGACTGAGACTGATGTACTATAGTTTTAGTTTATCTCCTTTTATAGTCGAGAGATGCTGTACTGAGGATATTGTATGATGATTATCTGTATTTGAGGGAATGGATATTGTACTTTATTTCTTGATGTATAGTAATTGGATTTTATTTTACAGCATTTATTTCAGCTCTGATATTTGTGTAGCTATAGTACTATCTTTTGCAGGTTAGACGCTTCGCCTATGCGGGTTTTGGCATAGGTGGCGGATCTGTTGGCGAGCCCGGGTCGCAGTTCCGACCCCGGGGCGTGACAGATTAAGTTGGTATCAGAGCTTAGGGATAGGTCAATTGGGACTGTAGAAACCCTAGGCTTATGGTTGGACCCTAGGATGACTTCGTGAGAGTCGTGATTTTAGCGAGAGTCCTGATTGAGTTTTATACTTCTCCCGAGTGATGGGATGGGTGATTGGCATGTTTATTCTCCTAAGCAATTATGTTGGCTGCAGACAACATAATGCGGCGGAACGGTTGACATGCTCTAGACTCTCGCCGGATTGGGTCGAGTTTTGTTTTGTGCTGTGGTGCAGTTGGTCGTGGTGAGCGGTGTCTTCCCGACGCGTTGTGCGGATTGGTGCGCACTCGTCGCAGCAGTGGAGTTTGAGCGGATTGTTTTGGGGCTGGATATCCGGATTGAGGTTAGAGAGCTTCAGGCCCCGATGACAGGATTGTCTGAGGTATATCAGCGGCTGAGTGGGCCGCTGGTCTGGGTGACACAGTTGTCGGTGCAGTGGGCAGCCCGACAGTGTTTTTCTCCTGAGACCACCTGATTACAGTATCCTCAGCGGCAGTGATTTCTGAGGCGCCGATGGAGCGAGTGGCCCCCTCCGTGCCAATGTTTAGTGCCGAGGCACCGAGGTGGGGGCGGATAGCTGACAGTTGATGAGTTGTGGGACATCATTGATGGATGGAGCCACTTTTGGCAGATGAACCACCCCGATTCATGGATTTGAGTTGGAGCCCTTGGAGGCAGAATCATGGTTGGTGGTGATGGAGTGATCAATTGAGAGTCTCCCTGTGATAGAGAGTTGATGCAGTTGTTGAACTGTGCGCTCCAGATTTCGAGGGACGAAGGGCGTAGGATGCGTGCGACTGGGAGTGGATTGCGCCAGGATACCCTTTTAGTTTATCTGATCCCTCTGTTTTGGATTTTAGATTTTGGATGCCTCGATGGAGTAGGCATTGTGTATGGAGCATACTATTGCAGTTCCTTTGGATAGGGATCTGCCGCTAGAGGCGAGTTCTGGATAGAGGCGCCTGGCGCTAAGTGTTGGGGGACAGATTGGCTGGCAGAGGCACCCTCTTTTTCCTTCCCTAGATGGCGGACATCCTTGTGGACGGATTATGTAAAGCTTACCCAAAGGAAGGTTACCCTTTGTGATTATTAACCTGCATGTTTGGGGTACAATAGATGTGCTTGAGGGGTGAGCTGAGTAAGGATAATTGAATGAGGAATTGCAGGAATTAATTGTGTGTTGTTATATGACGATTGCGATAATGGATTTTCTGAGATGTCAGAGGTCAGGTGGACCCCGGTGGCAGCATCAGCATCGTCATCAGAGTGGCGCAGCGGTAGCGTGGATTTGTTGTCTGCGAAGGGCTGTATTCCTTGCCTCAGTGTGAGCAAAGGCGGAGAATTGTGCCCCTTTTTATGGATAGCCTTGGTTTTAGGCAGATTGAGTGACGACCACCTTCAGTGAGCAATTAAGACTGTGCTGCCTAGGTGGAGGGCACCAAGGCAGTAGATTGGGTCGTCGCAGGTGCGATTTCATTACAGCAGTCGAAGTTAGGGCAGGTTGCATTCCTGCATGGACTAGAGGTAGATTTGTTACCACATGCACTTGAGGTACAGATTCCTGTTGGGGTGGTGCATGTGGGGGAAGCTTGTGGATTATGTCCAGTGCAGTTGAGACCTCGAGTGGTATCGGCGGATTAATTGGTATTTGTACCTGGTCAGTGTTTGACCCTTGCGTGGGATTAGTTGGCACAGTGCCACTTGGTGTATGACTGCGGAGAGAGAAGGTTATGATCTTCTGCAAGCAGACATTAGGGAGTTGTTCATTGAGACAGTCAGAGCACACAGGTTGCTGTGAGAATGCGAGAGGTGCTTACGGCGGCACCGGGACGCAAGGATATGTCTGTTATCGTGAGATCCCGGGTGTGATCCCACCTAAGCTGATGATAATGCCGTCGATTAGAGAGATTGAGATTGCGGTTGACGTGGTTCTGGGAACCACGCCAACCCTGTTAGCACCTCATTGGACACCACATGTAGAGCTGGCAGAGCTGATGGCGCAGTTGCTGGATCTGATGGATCGAGGGTCTGTTCGACCTAGTGCCACCCCGTCGATGTACGGTGGTGATGCCACACCGTTGATACACGGTGGTGATGTCACGTCGTGGACACACGACAGTGAGGGTCCTTGTGTGGGATGACCGCAGGCAGGTCTGGATATTATTTAGGACCTTTTGATGGAGTTATACCCCGTCAGTGGCCTGCTTAGGATGCAGGTATCTTTTTGGAATCATACAGCTGAGTGTTTAGCCAAGATGGTGTTCGGGACCCAGTAGGGGCATTATGAGTACAGTGGGGACAGATGGAATGACTAAGGCCCTGTCGTCTTAGGATTTGAGGAATTGTGTATTCTTGCTGCACTTGGAAGAATTATTTGAGATATTCTTCCGGGATATTTTGACTTTTTTACCCCATCTCTGTAGGGTTAGAGCTGGTGGAATACTTGTAGGTGGTGTAACAAGGTTATTAAGAAGAAGCTGTGTGCCAAGTTGTTGTGGCGCGAGTTTTAGCTTCGAGAGCATATCGTCTTGGATCACTTAGTCTAGCCATCAGAGGCGAGTGGTGGAAATCCAGCCAAAATGGATGCTATGCGAGAATGGCTGAGACCGGCAGTCAAGTATTGAGGTGAGGAGCTTGTGAGCCGGATAGTGCCAGCAGAGCTTGACGAATTGGTGATGGGATTGATACCAGCCCTGATTTCAGCATCGCTAGTGTTGGGGGATGGATTTGTGAGATACAGTGATGCCCCCCATAGTAGCTATGATGTTACAGTTGGATTTGTGGCAAGCATCCACTATCACCCTGATAGGGCCACTGTGGTGGCGGATACCCGGAGCAGGAGGGCTATTTGGGGTTGAGTTTGTTGACTCCACAGCGGGCGCTGCGTGGACTGTCGAGGCAGACGTGGCATATGATGGTGTCACTGAGGGCTCTTTTCCTTTCGGAGTTGCCTTGCATGTCACTGGTTTGGGAGTTGAGGATACATCTCCCGAAATTTGATGAGGTGATCATCGGGAGCAGTTACCCTTTCTCGAGCCTGGAGGATTGGATTTACCATCTGCAAGGGTACTGGACCTTCTCGAAGATTGATTTGCGATCTGGTTCTTCCAACTGCTTATTGTTGTGTGCTGATGCTCGAGAGTTGGGGAGGTGTTGCTACACCTTGATGGTTTTGGATTAGAGATCAGAGTTTACGTGATCAGTTGGAGGACTTATATCGGATGCCCCGGGAGTACAGAGGTACTTGGATTGAGCTTGTTGTGCCGATGGACTTGTGGTTAGATTATCTGAGGCCCTGGGAGGAGCGGAGGCTTGTGTACCGATGCTGATTACTTGGTAGCTCGAGCAGTTAGCCCAGCTGCACTTGATTGAGTGGTGCGGTTTTTCTGGAGTGCCCGCCTTTATTTTGGTTCTAGTTAGAGACCCGAGGACCGCATTGCGCCTCTGGAGGAGGTATTTGTCAGCCTTGGGAGCTTGAGTGGTGGATGATTGGATATTTACCCCCCTTTTATTTGGTTGAGTTTCCGTGTTGAGGAACGACTTTAGTTTCGAGGACGAAACTTTCTTTTAGTGGGGGAGGATGTGATGACCCGGATCTCCGCAGAGCTGCTACAGTGCGTTGGGGTGGCTATTGGAGGCCTACATGGTGTTTGTGGCATAATTGGACATAAGTGTTGGACATCGGACTTATATGGACCCTGTGAGTGATCAGAGGACCCCGTGGAGGGTTTAGAAGTGGTTTCGCGCGAATCGGATATTTAAATTGGGCTCCGCACGAAGTTTGGACTAAGAACGCACTTCCGGGTACCTTCGGCAATTTTTAGAGTTGGAATTTGGCGAAACGGACGTCAAATTCGGATTCAGCGCGCGAAAACGGTCAAAATGGACTACCCACTTGTCAAATCGGAGCTCGGGTTACTGTTCATGCCGGAACAGTACTTCCGGCGATCGCCGGCGGCGGCGGGCAGCGGCGGAGAGCGGCGGCGGGGCCTCGGGCAGGCGGCAGCGCGGCGGCGGGCAGGCGCGGTCAGCGCGCAGCGCGCGGGCAGGGGCGCGGGCAGGCGCGCGGTCCACGCACCGGCATGCACCAGAGCGGGGTGCCACGTGGCGGCTTCCCATTGGAGGGCTCACTGGTCGCGGTCTACGGAGGAGAGTGGTGTACGGTGGACTGGGCGGGAAGACACGTGGCAGGATGTCATTGGTTCGGTTCATGAAGTCGGGTGCACCGGGTGCAGCGAGCGAGAGGCGTGACACGTGGCGCACGGGGATTGGGCGCGCCACTGTGCGCGACAGGCAGGGACGGTGCGTGGTGCACGGTGGACCGGTTGGAGACACGTGGCAGTATGTTGTTGGTTCGGTGTTGGGATTGTCGTGCACGGGGTGCAGCGAGTGTTTGGATTGGACACGTGGCGCGCGGGGATTGGGCGCGTCACTGTGCGCGTACGGACGGCAGGCGGCGGCGACAGGCGGAGCAGGCGCGCAGGCGGCAGGCGGCGTGGCAGCGGGCCGGCGGGCGTGGCGGCCACGGCGCCGACGTGGCGCACGCGTGCGCCACGTGGCGGCCGTCTATTGGCCAGCGCCAATGGCTGCGTTGACCGAGGAAGGGCCACGCGGCGTGTGGGGAGCGGCCGGATCCGCTGTGTGGTGTTCGGGGACACGTGTCGGCGCGAGGAGCGGGTCGGACGGTCGTGCGGTCCGACCGGATCGCATGCGCGGAGTGGGCCGGGCCGGGCCGGGTTACTGTGCGCGCCCGAAAGTGCGGGCCGGGCCGCACTGTTTGCGCCCGAATCTTTTCGGGCGCCCGAAATCCGGGACCCATTGGTCATTTTAGATTCTTTTGGTGGGCCTATAAAAGGCAGCCCACTCCCCTCTTCTTCTGCTTTTTCCGAGCCATAGAGAGAGAATGGGAGGGAGAGCTCAATACAAAGTTTGTTCCCCTTGATGTCCTTGATCTCTTGGTGGATTCTCAGAATTTCTGGAAGCTCGGCAACGGCGATAACATTTTTACAGTTCGCCTCGGTTTTCCCCCATTTCGGCCCATTACCGTCGCAGATTATTCAAAATTCACTGTGAGCAAACCAGGAGGAGTTTTTGGACGATTTCTTCGACAGCGTGTTCCTAAGAGGTAAGGCTTCGATTTTCGTGTTGATCGCTTCGCTCCGTTTCGCACTTTTGGCACGTTTCCCGAGGCATCTTTGACCCCCATTTTTCTGTGGTGGATTTTGGACAGCACCAACTTGCCGATTTTATATCTCAGCCTAGGAACATCGGATCGAGGCGATTCAAGAGTCGATTTTGATCTACTCGTCGCGAGGAACACAGTGGTGATTTTTCTGGGATTTTAGAAATTGTTTCGAAGGTGATAATCACTGTTTTCTCAGTGTACAGTGTGCAGTTTTTCTTCACAGTTTGATGTTTGGATTACCACCTTGCCGAATTTATAACTTGACTTACCGAACTCGGATTTGGGCGTGCAAGGTACCGTTTCGAAGCTATCGACGCGAGGATCGCCGTGATATTTTTCTTGGAATTTTCTGGGCACTTTCTGCAGGTGATAATTTAACAGTTTGGGACTGTTGTTGTATGGATTAATAAAGCAATATTTGGGACTAAGTGTATTTAGTGGACTTTGTGTTGTGCCAGGAGTGTTTCGGGTGTACTGTTCTTGTTGGAGCGCAGGATTGGAGTTTTGGTATTTTCAGCTGTATGGACCCGGACAGTTAGCGCTTCAGGTGGGTGGTTGTTGCATGCCTCTACTTCTGACCTTACTCACTAAGTTTATTAGAAAACCCACTTTGAGCATATTGATTGATTATTATGCATGATTGACTGATATACATGTGAGCCTATCATCTGAGATTAATTTGTGGATATAGCATGTTGGGGATATTATTGGGATAATATTGCTGTTGGAACAGGATCATTGGAATAATTTATAGTGATAATAACATGCCACATTAGCACCTAGACTTTATAAAATGTGGATTAAGGGATTATTTTGGACCCTAATGACGTACTAGGTGGCGGGTGCCAACGCTGGATTTATTAGGATCAGGGATATTACATGTGT